>MJUU01006483.1:42420-58499 GCA_002080025.1 Modiolus philippinarum
AATATATTATGAATGTTAGTTCAAGTACTGCATATAACACAAATTAAATATCATTTCTTGGACTGTGTACTGTGGCATCGAACTGCTACTTCTTCTCATTTATTTTACAAATTGCATAATGAGAAATGCCTGACTGATCTATTTTTGAATTTAAGAAGGACAACTCGAATGTCTTTCGTTCGTCTCTTTCGTTAGTCATACGTACACACGAAAGCGACGAAACGAGACGTAGCGATTTACGAAGGAAATATAGCTTAGAATGAAGATTTTCCGACTACTTTGCCTATATAATTATTTATTTAAAGAATCACAACCTTGTAATTGGAAGTGTTTGCATTTTTAAATTTTCTTTCGCTTTTTTAATTTTTGTGCAATAACTAGCCCCCGTACGTTTAAGTTCTCTTTCGTCAAAATGTGAAACATCTCTATTTAGAGAGTAGTTCTTTACATTTAACGCATCAGTTTTCTTCAGATGCGTTTCCTCAAGACAGAATGCCGCAAGATTAAAAGCTTGAATAAATAAAGTTATTTCAATAAAATTTATTTTAAAACCTCGGCAATTTTATTGAATTATATTGTTCATTTTAGTCGTATTGGTGAGATATGTCCCTTTCGGGAAACCGAGGGATTACGAGACGATGTACCACTTACAGACAAAGACCTACTGTGTGGTCGCCCCTTTCTGGTTATGTATCCATTTAATATTCAAAAGTTCCCCAAATGTCGGTATTCCACCACGGGTTTCGGCATGGATCGGATGTTTTAGATTTCCCAGTGTCTTCGTCTTCATATCTATTACATTTCCTAATAGACGTATTAGATTTGTCAAATCTATTCTGTCTTTGACTATTTTTATTTTTAGACTTTTATCTGCAGGCGATGAGCGTTCTGTAGATTTTCCTACATTGGTTCGAGTTAGATCATATAAACGACAGATACTGTGAATTTAGTGCTTTTGGTTTTGTTTTTATTGAAGCGGTTGTCTAAGAGTTCTTTTAGTCTCAATTCCATTGCTAAACAAAACAATAAGTACATTTTGTAAATGGTATTGTGATTCTTTTGTAATATTGCACTGAAGATGTATAGAAGTTTAGAGGTCAGATTGTACAGTTTCATAAGTAAGAAGATGCAAATGAAAATCCATGGTTTAGTCGTGATCAATATCTTTGGCGTGTTCAATCGCAACAGTAGGGATGGTCAATGTTGTTCTTGTCATCTAGTATCCACAGTCGGTCTATCCGTTGTCTGTTGGCTTTCTACGTTTTTATCTTCTGGTTTAAAAACCGCGAAATTTATTTTACCAAACTTTACAGGAACGATGTATGTAAGATCCTTCACGCAAATCGCTCGGATAAAAAACATGACTACAAGAATGACCGGAACATAGACTAATTTAACATAGGACATTGTTGAAAAAAAAAAAATTCTCATCTGTTCTGAAACCATTAAGGAGGTTTGCTCCTCGTGTTTTGGGATTTCTGTCAGATTTTTGGAATTCTCTGGTTTTATCCATTTAAAAGCATTATAATTTTTTGCCCATGGACCCCCTTATTCTTTCTCATTATTACATTTTATACATCTTTATGAACATTCTACGAAAATTTTATCAGATTTTATTTATTAAGTCACATTCATTTCTGATCAAACCTGGCTAATGTTAATCCTATGAAAAATCCGAGGAGTTCAGTTTCCCGCCAAATTTTCAATCACTTAAATCTCAAAAACGACATCATCATCCTATCAATTTTTTTCACTTAAACTACTTTATTTCTAATTTTTTTAACAAAAAAAATCACATTTATTTGGAATCCTATTTATTTTCAAATGGAGTAGCGAACCCCCTTAAATCAAATTTTACTCGATTGTACAAGAATGGCGTACGGAAGGTCCACCACAAAAAAGGGATCAAGCGCGGAACAAAAAAATTAACATTGGACCATATTGCAATCATAGGGGGCACGTCTTTAGGCCAATGTATATGTTCTAGACCACACGCGTATTTGGACCGTACGCGTACGGTCCGGACCGTATGCGTATACTCATATGGTTCGACCGTACGCGTATGGTCGGACCATACGCATACGGTCAGACCGTATGAGTATATGTGTACGGTCTGCTACAAGCTGGACCATACGCTTATATTAAGACCGTATTGAGTAACAAGAAAAAGGCAGACACTACATTCGTTATTCAAACAAAAAAGTAAGTTGCAGTCAAAACTGATAGCACTAACTACCACTGAAAACCGTATAAATTATTAATATGAAAAAGAAAGTAAATGGGGTAAATGTCAAAGAGACAACATCCCATATCCAGGTTTAAACGACCAAAAACAAAACATCTAGGGGTCACCATATGGTCTTCAACACAGTGAGGAACCTCACACCATATAGTAAGCCCTAAATGGCCCCGAAAAGGTAAAAAAGTGAATAAACCAATGGAAACAACCCACATCCAATAACCCAAATATCAAGAAACTAAAATTTTATAAGAAGACAAGGACAAGCCAATGACCAACATATTCCTGACTTGGGACAGGCGCAAAAATTGCGGTGGGGTTAAACTCGTTTTCTTGGATCCAAACCCTCCCCCTATGTGTAGTGAATGGCTAAAAATAAATACACAAAAAGACTCACAGTAAAAATCAAACTAGAAAAAAGTCCAACTTATCAAGACGAGTACCCTTACAATGAAGTACATAAAACATGAACCGCCGTGCGCAGTCCAGGCTTATGAATAGGCCCGCAGCATCCTCTGAGCTTGGAGTATGAGTCTTCCTAACAGAGGACCCCGAGGGAACCCCGGGATATAGAAATAGAACCTAGTATCTCCGGCTTGCGGGGTGTGACCCTTCCTAAAGGGAGGCTGACCACGAGGGTCCCGGGATATAGAAATAGGACCCATTCCGTGGTTGTGCGGATGGGATGTAAACTCAGGTCCACATGTTGGAAGAAATGCCACGCTTCCTGCACGTTAAAGAACCCTTGTAGCAAGCTCTTTTGGGGGTGGTCCGTAGGTGATCGGCTACAAGGCTAAATTCCCCGCTCTTGACGATTTCACCCTACTTTTCCAGTGGCAGTCAGAATTTCCCGTCCCATGGCCCTTTCCATACCCCAAAGTGATTATTTATCAACAAACTTGTTCTCGTCTTGATATAGCTGAAATATTGCTGAGTAGACGTTAAACAATATTCAATCAATCAATCAATCATAAAACATGAAGACAATACATAAAGGTACTGTCCGGACAAATGCTCGCAGTTACTGACAGCTAGCTAAGGACATAATTTCCGTTGACAATGATATCAAGCCTTCTTACATATGGAATTTCAATTGAAATACTTCTAAATAGATTTGGTATAACAACATTATCAATTATGAAAGAAGAACATGATATTGTGCAATGCCTAATACTGCCAATATAAAAAATTGTTTAAATTTAGTTATGGTGTAAAGCATTTAGGAGATGATCAATATTTTTGCCAACAAAAACGAGAAGTAAAGATTTAACAACAATGGTGTATTTATATCCTTTATGAATAAGTTTGTTCAACGGATTAATAAGTTTTGAAGGACAATTTTGAATTTATGCGCTTTGTAAATGATATTGCCATAGAAGTTTGGATGTGAAATGCCCTGATGTATAAGAGCCCTGCATGTAGAACCAAATTTTCTTAATAAGTCAATGTATCTATAATAAAATTTATAGAATGTTTTATCAATTTATGATATCTAAACCCTTGATGCAGAAGTTTTTCAGTGAGACAAAGATTTCGGTCGTTGAAGTCCGAAACATTACTACATACTCGTGCATATCGAACAAGTTGTGAAATGTAGACCCCGTAAGAAGGGGCTAACGGAACATCGCCGTCGAGATGGGGGAAATTGACTATAGGGTATGAGAAATCATCCCTTTTATCATAAACCTTAGTGTTTAACTTTCCTTGATTTATTGATATATCAAGATCAAGAAAAGGAGTATAATCGCTGCTGCCATTTTTATTTATTTAAAGTAAGTTCTGCAGGATAAATTTCATCTGTAAATTTAGAAAATTCAGGATTATTTAAAGCCAAAATATCGTCCAAATATCAATATGCATTGCTAAATTTATCCAGTAAATGCTGTTTAGAAGGATCTTTTTGAATTTTTGCCATGACTTGTGACTCGTAGCAATAAAGAAATAAATCTGCTATGACAGGTGCACAGTTGGTACCCATAGGAATACCTATTTTTTGCTGATAGACTGTATCACCGAAACGAACAAAAATATTATCAAGAAGAAAATTTAATGTTTTTATCATATCCTGACCAGTCCAGTTGGTATATTTGTCATGTTTGTCGTCACTGAAAAACAATTTAAATGTATTGCAACAAATGTACGTACATCCTGATTTTTTGAAGGACCATTTGATCAAATACGAAAATTTCTCTTTGATAAGTGTATGCGGTAATGTAGTATAGAGGTTAGAAAAATCATAGCTATCGACGGAGGTGTATGCTTCATTAACAGATCGAAGTCTTTCCAAAACTTCTACCGAATTTTTAACACTCCAAAAGTAGTTAATTCCACTGTATTCATAACATTTGTTGCTAAAGTTGATGACGAGATTTTTTATGGTAGTGAGTGCACTGGTCAATAAGTCTTTATAAAAAATAATAAATTACTAATATAACTGAAATGAAATTAAAGAAGCAGTGAAATAAAAAAAAAAAATCACATTTTTCACACAAATTGTAAAGGTGATACATAAACTTCATTTTTACATTAAGAAGTTTCGTTCGTGGACAGGTGTATTCCTTTTTGGAATTATTTGTGTTATTTCCACTGTTACATTTATTCAGCTGTCCCTTAACGAGATTTTTGGATTTGCCCCCTTTTTGGGGTAATTGGGAAAACTGCTGTTCCTTAGAGGTGGTATTCAATGATTTTTTTCCCTCGGAATTTTCAGACAAGAACACAATATATTTTATTTCAATGAACATTCCATCAATGATTTTTTCCCTCGGAATTTTCAGACAAGAACACCATATAATTTATTCAGCCTCGTTCCTTGACCTTCACCTTGAAATTGACAACAGAGGGAGACTTGAAACTAAGCTGTACGACAAACGCGATGACTTCACCTTTCCAATAGTAAACTTCCCTTTTCTTTGTAGCAACATCCCAACAGCGCTGGCATATGGAGTTTACATCTCCCAGCTCATTCGCTATTTAAGAGCCTGTGTTCGATACAGTGACTTCCTTGATAGAGCCCGGTTGCTCACAAATAGGCTACTTCAACAAGGGTATGTTACCCAAAACTTGAAGTCATCTTTCCAGAAGTTTAACGGTCGACATCACCATCTTGTGGGCCGCTATGGGATATATGTTTCCCACATGACAACAGATCTTTCCTTTTAAAGCTTTATTGTTGTTTCCTCTACCGGATTTGACATGTTCAACACGGCGGGTGTCTTATAAGAAGCAGGAGATGCTAACTCTACCGGTGCACCTGATCTCACCCATGGTTTTTTATTTGGTCCGTGTTGTTCATTTTTGTGTGTGAGTGTCATCATTTTTCTTTTCTGTGCCGTACCCATGTTGTGTCTCTGTTTTTTTCGGCCTTTTTTTGTTTCTGGTGTAGCCATTGTCCTTGGATTGTTCGCTTTTGGATTGACGGTTCGGTTCTCACTTACTTTATTTCAATGAATCTTCCATTTATTTTTTTTTACGAAACACTAGTTTTTTTTTATTAATGTTCAATTAATGAGTAAATTTTATAGAGGCATCTCCAAAACATAATCATGGTAAATTCTTATTTTTTTCTTATTTTCTTTAAAATAACGATTTTTAGAAAATCTTAGTTGTTTCTAAACATAATAGCTTAATTCCTTTAATAATATTGTATACGGTATATTGATATATTATCCAAGAACACGCAAGACTTTGAATAGCCAGACCGTACGCGTACGGTCCAAATACGCGTATACACATTATAAACTTTTAATTAAAAAATACATATCTCTATATACATGCACTAAACATTTTTTAAACAAAAGTAAGATAATGTGTAAACACGGTATATATTGACCTAAAAATTAGCCCCTATGATTGCAACATCCTATTTTTATATTCTCCTCTGCTCTGTAACAACTGAGGCAACGGAATGATGATTCGGAATTCCTTTACAGAAATCGCTCATTACATTCCAGTTTGGCAAAAACAAAAAAACAAAAAAAAAACACAGCCGCCAATTCGGAACAAACAAGTAGTTTAACATCAGAAACTTAAGGGATGGTCTTCATATTTAATATTGCTTGGAAATAATAAAAGCAGATTTTTTTCTGAACTGCATTGGAATGATTTGTGAAAGGTTCTTTACAAAGATTTAAAGATAAACATGACTGCTAGTTGGGGATTATTGAAAATTGATAGGTTTACAGATATCCGATAATCCCATTTTGCTTGCTTAAATAGGCCAATGACGTTTCCAATTAAAACCCACTCTACATGTTTTTTTTCTGATCAGAAAACATGTAAAGAACTTTCCATACATCATTTCAATGAAGTTTTGATGAACTTGCCTCAATAGTTTCAGAGGAGATAATGAATGGTATGTTTTCCCTGAGAGTCGATATTTGAACGCGTTGGCGCCTTGTTACTTATCCGATCAAAACAAATGAGAAAAATATGTGAAGGAGCTACATGTATTCATCCAAGTTACACTCTGGTAAAGCCTTCTCTCCTTTTCCCACCTCTCTCTCCTTTCTCTCGTCCCCTTTCTCCTTTCTCCCACCCGCTTTCTCCCGGTGTCCCTTAACCCCCTCCTTGTTGCTATATTGTGTAATTTATATTCTAAGAAGAGAACAGTCGATAAGCTGTGATTCCTGTTACTTCATTATATGCAAAAAATAGTATTAAAACATCGCCTGAACACTTTTACTGTAATATTAAAGTGTCTGCAGGGTATTATTTTCCTATAACAGAATTTTGTAAAATTTTCTGTATAGAAACCATTGTTTTATTGTTAAAAATATATAATAAAATTTGGGGTTCACCATGCATTTAAGCGAAAAAAAAATGAATTTGAAAATTTAAACTGGGAGGTGTTTAACGTCCTTGACTCCCTATTAAGGTCTCGTACGGACGACGGATTTTTCATAGAAATGACAGGAAAAATTATTATATGAAAGGATAGCTTTAAAAAATTATTATATTATTATTATAGATTTTGTTCATCTATGTTTTGAAATCATTATAGTTAACATATAAAAAATAAAAATTAGGGGTTACCGTTGAAATAAGAGAGATAAATTGCGAAATGTGAATTTATCTATATGAAATTCTGTTATTGAATTATCCCCCTTGTGTAATTTCTATGTTCTGTAAATTTAGCAACAGCTTTAAAGCGCATGTGTTTTAGTTCAATTTTTTTGATGCGAAAATGTTGTAAAAAGGATTAGGAATAAAAATTTTAATGCTTTAAATGCTTTGGAACTTTCTTAACATTTTAAATAGCTATTTTGTCAAAGGATGGGTTGCAATAAGGACGTTTTCCGGCCCACCTGGAATTTTGATATAATATGTTTCAATGTAACCTTCAATATATGTAGTTTAAGATTGTACAATTATATATCGAAACACGCATGTGCAAGTAACGTGATTACGTGATTTTACTAGTACTCATGTCAAATGCATAAATAGATTATGAAGCGAAAAAAGATTAGGACATTGCCAAAACAACAATGAACCTCATTTTGATACACCTATTTAGTTGTAGGGAAAGACAAGACATATTTTGTTAAGAACCACACCGATTCAAATAAGAAGTACACCGAGACTGACGTAATCAAAATGTTAGAATTTTTGATCGACAATATTTTTGTCGAATTTGGAGGTCGTGTTTTCCAACAGACATTAGGGATTCCTATGGGAACAAACTGTGCGCCGCTTTTAGCTGACCTTTTCCTCTACTCGTACGAGGCCAAGTTTTTACAAGGGCTTATTCAAAGAAAACAAAAACATTTAGCCCAGTCCTTTAATTTCAGCTTCCGCTACATAGATGATGTGCTTTCTCTAAATAATCCTAAATTTAAGGATTATTTACATCAGATCTATCCAAATGAGCTTGAAATTAAAGAAACAACTGAAACACCTACTTCAGCTTCGTACTTAGATCTTTTATTGTATATTGACGAAGATGGACGTTTGAAATCTAAGCTATATGACAAGCGTGATGATTTTAATTTCCCCATTGTGAACTTTCCCTTTCTTAGCAGCAATATACCTACCTCTCCAGCCTATGGAGTGTACATTTCACAGTTGATTCGTTACTGTCGAGCTTGTAGTTTGTACAGTGATTTTTTGAACAGAGCAAAAACACTGTCCAAAAAGCTGCTTAGTCAGGGATTTGTTCAACCTTTGTTAATTTCATCCCTCAAGAAATTCTATGGCCGTCACCATAGCATCATTGAAAGATATGACGTGTCAGTATCCCAAATGAAAGTGGATATTTTCAGCTAGATTCACGTCTTCCCGGATTTGACTACCGACTTTGACATTTTCCCGGATTGAATCACTCACAGTGTGACGGGTGCTGTTAACAGAGCAGGACATGCTTACCCTTCCGGAGCACCTGATGTCACTCTCAGTTTCACTGGAGTTCACACTGTGAGTGCCTTTGTTCTGAATGTTGTGGTTTCTGGTTCTGTGCTTTGTGTCTGTCTGGCGTCATTGTTTTTGTGTCTAACGTCATTGTTTTCTGTGTTCTCGTTTTTGCCCTGTCTTTGGACTTCGATTTTTGTGAATATCACCCCTTTGTTCCTTCGGTATTCTACTGCCGTTGTTTGTTATTGAAATAACATTCAAATGGTGCTATTTTATCCATGATATAATTTTTTTGTTAATCAATTTCTTTTTTGAAAGAAAATAATACACAGTTTAACATAGATAATTTTTTGTGATAAAAATCTAGACAAAAACTTAATTTTTCGAGGTAAATGCTATGCCATCCCATTTTCTAATATTGGCTGGATATTGCTATGCATTTGTGCTCGTCCGACAGATTTTCATATACTTATACATATATTTCTATATTTAAAACAAGATATAACGTTAGTGGTGAACGTAAATAAAATGATTTGCAGACTTTAAATGCTTGAATGGTATAATAGAATAAAAAAGATAACAGGAAACACCTACAATGGCCGAAAAACATAGCCACATGCCACAAAGTAAATAGGAACTGCACAAGAAAAAAAAACACAATAAAAATACAAAATACAAATAAGCATGTGTTTAACTCTTAAGATAGTCTTTTGATTGTCGACAATTTTGCTTCGAATTCAAATACTGAGACATAGATTGTTGCAATGTGAATATTTTGCGCTTAATCTGGTGTAATTAAATAGTATCTGTATTTAATGTTAAGGGGTTTTATTATGAATTATACCAATGGGGCCTAAAACTAACGATGCATGTATCTGTTATATTTAAACTCAGGCAGGTAATTGTTAGATTCATATATTTTAACATTATTTCTGTCCAAGTGCCATCTCTATATGAAAGTTATAGGGGCTCCTGTGACATATCGATAGGGGAATCCTTTTCTAAGTAGACAATTTTTTTAATGGACAGTTATAAAACTAAAGAAATAAATTATAAAGGTAACATAGGAAACAAACAAGATTGAAAATACAACGAAACTGGAAATTAGATGATCAAATTTCTTCGGAATATGTTTTACATATACACAGATGATGCTTTAAGGCAATTAATTATTCCCCGGCTAATATATATTGTTTCAAATACACAAAAACACAATTTTATATCGAGAAAACCAATCGAGGAAAAACTTGACAAAATAAATATCATCTACTTATTATCCCAGATCTTGTTTATCTAATTTGGCAAATTGCCAGGTTAGAAAAAAAGTTCATGCAAGGTCTAAGATACTAGCAAACCCACATTTACTGAGAATTTTGATGCTTATAAAGCTATGATTAGCATATATGAATCAATCAAACTTTAATAAATGAGACATATCACAACACAGAAAATCATTAATACACTGAATTTTCACTTTAAAAATACACCTTTTTTCAATTTTTTATATGACTTGCACGCGGTACCAGCTTGGCATTTTGCATGCATAATTCTTATTTAATAAGTAATCTCTTGTAAAATTATAAGCTTCCAAATGCAAGGCAGGGTTAAAATTGAGTTTTTATATACCCCATGTTGACTATTTTTCCATAGGCTCAATGTTAATTGCCATCAAAAGGGGTATAGGAAATGAGCTAATTTCAGTAGAATGAAGCAATGTTTTGAAAAAAAAATTCTTATATGGTTAAAAACTACAGATGTTCTGGTGTTGAAAGGTATCAAAGAAATTATTCTTTTACTAAATTTATTTTTTTGGCAAATCAGTGGGCCGATTTTAGGCCTTAATGCAACCCATCCTTTGGTAATGAATGAAACCTAAATGAACAACAAGAATTAAACAAACCTTCATTAAAATCTTTATTACAGTTTTTACAGTTCTGGGGTCTGTTGTTCAACTTGTCGTTAACTTAATCGCACGATTAACTCTGAACGAGTCGTTAAATACTAATCGCCCAATTAGCTAATCATGCAATAAAAATTTGTCGTTCAACTTTTTTTTAATCTTCCAATTAGCTAATCACTACTTTAATCTAATCACAAAATTTAATTAGTGATTAGCAACAAGTGGTCCCCACGATGCAACTGGTATTCTGACTTCCTCTTCTGCTACTTATGGAGGAAGCAACTGAGACAATGGAGGAATCAGTGTCCAAAAAAATGCCAAGGATCAGAAAGCATAACTTCTCAGTCGCTGAGGAAAATTTATTAACAGAGAAGGTTTCAAAAACACTTTGACCTCCTCAATCAAAAATTTTCTAAATCTGTCACAAACCAGCAGAAGAAGGCAACGAAGGCTGGGATAGCTGAAAAGATTAACACTTTGGGGATGGCAGTGAGGACTCCTGATGAGGTGAGGGATGAATGGAGGAATAAAACAGCCAAGGCTTAAGCTTCCTTCAACCATCAAATGCCTGAGATGAGGAAAACTGGTGGTGGTCCAGCACCAGCCCCAATGGACCCGGGCACAGAGGCAGTAGTCAATCTGTACCAGGACAGTGCAACTTTTACAGGGGTTCCTGGTGAATTGGAGACAAATGTACTTAATGGTATTTATCATGCCCCTATACTAAAAAAATAATTCTTTCCTTGTATTTTCTGTCATTGCTAGAAAGTAGTAAACAAACAAGGCATTTCCAGTCTTATAATGTTACAGAAAACCACGATCTGCTTTGGATATGCAAAATCGTCACTTTTATCTATATTAATGATATAATAATTGGGCGAGTCTATCGCCCCGCCCAATTATTATATTATTACAAATTTTAACCCCCCAAAAAACCTTCAAAAGACCTAAAAATCACTTAATTTCTACAAAAAAAGCAAAAAACAGCACAAAAAACCCTATATTTTTTTGACCCTCAAAAAAAAAAAAAAAAAAAAATAGGCACAAAAACACCCCCCAAAAAAGTTACATAGAAAAAGTGAAAAAAAATTTTGACCCCCCTCTCCCAAAAAAAACAGTTAGAGGTGTTAAAAAGATACACAGAAAAAGTTATAAATTTTTTTAAATACCCGGGAGTACACCGAAGAAGAAACTCTAGTGCGGGTCTAACACAGTAAAAAAATTTTTAAAACTGAGTTACCTGTAATTCTTGTTCATAAAAAGAACCTATTATTTCTTCATTTTTTAAATCTTTTATTTTATAAGTAATAGGGTTTGTATTTAAAACTTTTACAATTACAAATATTTCTTTTGTCCATCGGGTTGTATAACCCTTTTCAAATTTACCCTTCTTCTTTGTTATTCTTACTCTATCTCCTACTTTGAATTTAGGTTTTCTATTTTTTTCTTCTTTTTCTGGATATAAATTTTTATACACTCTTGATTTATTTTTGGATTTACTCGCTTCAACTGGCGTCATTTTAATTGAAGAATGTACCGTATTATTATAGTTTTTAACTAATTGATCTAATACGTCATAATATTTAAATGTTCCAGAGGCTGTAAAATATCTAAACATATGTTGTTTCATCGTTCCTATCCATCTTTCAACTACACTAGATTTTTCTTCATTCTCAGTTGAATATAATTTTATGTTATTATCTTTTAACAATTCTTTTACTTGCCTATTATAAAATTCAGAGCCTTTATCTGACCAAAAGTATAAACTATCGTTTCTTTGAGCGGCAATGCAACCAATTATTTACGGTTTTGTAAGTGCAATGTAATATGCATACTTTGAACTATTTCCTGTCGTTTCCCCACATGAAAAGCTCTTCTACAACGTTCTTACTAGATATTTTTAACCATCTTAAGCCGGAGTATGCTATCATCCAGACATTGTTAGACGGCATACATGAAAGCTTTGCCGTAGGGGTCTCGGGAGGAGTCTGCAAAATAAACATATTTTACCACCCTATGACAGAATATGCCAACTTTGGGCACCTATAGCGGAAGTTAGAGAAAGGGAAACATCTGGGGAATGTGAGACAGCATACCCAGGACTACTGTCTGGCCATCTGATGTGAAATAAAAGAAATTAGGTAAACACTTTGCTGTTTTTGTATGCCCTATTATAAATACAGACTTGAACTATGAACTATTGAAATAACAATAACAAATATAACCTGCATTCCGGGACTGATAGAATTTAAACACTTGAGTTTTCCTTAATAATGAGGATTCTACTGTAGTGTTTTCTGAAAACTAGTCCGAGTTGTCTTTGATTCTGACAAGATTTGTACTTCCATATATTCAGAAAAGTGGTCCGAGTTGTCTTTGAAACTGGCGAGGATCGTATTTCCAAGTGGTCAGACTTGTCTTCAAATGTGGTCCGAGTTGTCCAAAAACTGGTCCGAGTGGTCTTGGTCCGATCGGTCTTTGGTCCGAGTTGTCCTGATTTCAGCGCCCACTACCGGCGGCAAATTTCAAACTTCCGGTAAAAAATCACTCATGAGTAACGTGTTCTTTCTTCATTTGTAAAATGTTAATGCGTACATTGTAAGCGTGACGATTTTGAAAAATACGATTAATACAAATAAGAACGTTTAACGGATAATCAAGCTTAGGAGTTACACATAAGCGGAAAAAAAGATAATAGTAAACTAGCTTTGAAAGGGAAATATTGGAAGAATATACAAAGAACAAATTAAGCACTATGAAGCAGCAAAGTACCCATGAACGAAACAACATGAACATATGTTAAATACAGGCTACCAAGTCGGAAAATGTACTTCTCAAATAAATAATTGACGAATTTACACTGAGCAAAGAAATAGTTGAACATGTAAGGAATTACAAATCTACAAATTAACAAAGGACAAATAAATAATTGACGAATTTACAATGAACAAAGAAATAATGAAACATGTAAGGAATTGCAAATCTACAAATTAACAAAGAACAAACGAACATATTTTTGGCGGATATCCCCTTCCATATGTTGCAACTGAAAATAATGTTACTTCTGTTCATTTTAATAAACCCATTTATTTAGGACAGGCTATATTAGATTACTCAAAACAATTAATGTATGACTTTTATTATAACATTGTTAATAAATTATTGGAAAATAATGAAATAGTCGGTTCTGATACGGATGCGTTGATTTTAAGTATTAAAACTAAAGATGTTTATAAAGATATGGAAAAAATAATAGATTATTTAGATACTTCAAATTATCCTAAAGATCACCCTTTATATTCAGAAAAAAATAAAAAAGTAATTGGAAAGTTTAAAGATGAATTAGGTGGAAAATCTATGAATGAAATAGTTTATTTAAGAAGTAAAGCATATTCTTAAACGTTAACAGATTTAGCGAGCGAAGCAAGTAGCCCTTTAAGTGAAGAAAAGAAATTAAAAGGAATTGGAAAAACTACGATAGAGAAAGATATTAAATTTGATGATTATAAAGATTGTCTATTTAATAATACTAATAATAAACCTAAAATGAATAAAATGTATACATTAAACTCAAAAAAACATGAAATGTATGTTAATGAAATAAATAAATTAAGTATGAACCCATTTGATGATAAGAGATATATTTAGATAATGGAATAGATACAAAACCTTTTAATAATTAAGCTCGAGGTACACTTTATTTTATTTTAATTTCCAAGCAACAAAACCAGTCAATGCTATACCACCAACAACAAATACAATTTCTCTTTTTTTCTGATCTTCTGACGGAGTATAAAAATCACTTAATTTTGGTTTAAGATCCAAATCTGAATAATAAGGTATATTTATTTGTTTACCAGTAACATTATAATATTCTCTCATTGCCTGGTCAACATCATCATAAGTTTGAGCAGCATGATTTTCTTTTTTTAATTGTTCATTAATATAATCTATTCTTTTAATTCTTCTTCTAATTTTTCCACGGCTTTATCATGTCTTATTTTTTCTTCCATAACATCGCCACCCATATGAGAAAATAAATAATTACTCCCTGAAAACGCAAAAGCGTTTGTAATTGCCCCTCCTAACATCATTGCTAAGGCACTTGCCATTTTTATATTCAAAATTTTTGAGAACAAAGTTCGAAAAGAAAGTAAAATTTATTTCATTATATCAGCAGGTATAATGCCTTGCTTTATCAACATATCTTTTGTTGCCATTGCAAACAGTATGTCAATGGATAACATAAAAATATCATTCATGTTAAAATCTACTTTTGGTGCTGACCTTCTAAATACTTTTTTACCTATTTCCGCATATCCAACTGTTAACAATGTTTCCACTCCAGCATGATGTAACATATTTGCTATTTGTTTTCCGTCTTTTTGTGTCGCCATTTTATATATTAAATTTTTAATTTTTTCATTTTTTACGAATAAAGTGAGCAGATTTTTTCTTTTTTTTCTTCTTCTTCTTCTTTTAATTCTTCTTTTATTTCATCTTTTATTTCTTCTTTTAATTCTTCTTTATATGATTCACATAACAATAAAAAACAATTTATGATTTGTAAAGATTGATTGATTGATTGAATATTGTTTAACGTCTACTCAGCAATATTTCAGCTATATCAAGACGAGAACAAGTTTGTTGATAAATAATCACTTTGGGGTATGGAAATGGCCATGGGACGGGAAATTCTGACTGCCACTGGAAAAGTAGGGTGAAATCGTCAAGGGCGGGGAATTTAGCCTTGTAGCCGATCACCTACGGACCACCCCAAAAAGAGCTTGCTACAAGGGTTCTTTAACGTGCAGGAAGCGTGGCATTTCTTCCAACACGTGGACCTGAGTTTACATCCCATCCGAAAGATGGGTTGTGTATTTATTAATCCCGCACAACCACGGAATGGGTCCTATTTCTATATCCCGGGACCCTCGGGGTCAGCCTCCGTTTAGGAGGGGTCTCACCCCGCAAGCCGGAGATACTGGGTCCTATTTCTATATCCCGGGGTTCCCTCGGGGTCCTCTGTTAGGATGGCTCATACTCCAAGCTCAGAGGATGCTGCGGGCCTATTCTTCAGCCAGCACCGCGCACGGCGGGATTTGTAAAGAAAACGCTGAAAAAACTAACAAGGTTGTAATTGAATTTATTTTTATTGGATTCATTTTTAAAAAAAAATAAAATTAGTTAATTTCAAAAGGGTCAATTTCTTTTTGTTTTTCTGGGGTTTTTAAAGGGATTTGCTCGCTTGATTTTTCTTTACCTAACATAATTTCTCTAATCATTTTTTCTGGTTTATTACTTTTTTTATAAAAAAACAATCCTAATCCAATAACTACCCCAATTGATCCCAAACATAATGGTATGTAATTTTTGTTCGAATTGTATTCGTTTGTTGGACATTGATGTGTTGAATTAGTTTCTCTATCTTTTGTTATTTGAATCTCACCAGCTTGCTTTAATTCCATGTTTTCTTTTTTTTAATTTTTCTGCTTCTTTTCTTTTTATTTCATTTTTTAGCTTTCTTGCTTCTACACCTTTCTAACCAGCGGCTACTCGTTTTGGATTTTTTTGTTGAGGTTTTTTAGATTC
>MJUU01006485.1:0-21806 GCA_002080025.1 Modiolus philippinarum
TTCTTTTGAAATGCCTGCACCAAGTCAGGACTATTGCGGTCTACAATGTTTATGGTGTTTTTTTCTCCCTCTTGTACTTTGAGTTTTGATAACTCTGTTCGGTATTTTTTTTACCCCAATTTTCTATGAGCTATGAGAAAAGCTCATTGTTGAAAGCCTCATGCTGACTAAATAGTAAAAGCGTTGTTCCATTGCTTGTTTTCACCATAACTTTGTAGCGACTTTGTCTCATGTGCATTTACTTCATATCCCTTCATTGTTCAGGACATTAATTATTATGCAAAAGGGGGATGTAAATGGTGAATGAAAGGATATGGAGTAAATGTACATGAAACAAAGTCTCTACAAATACATGGTAATAATAAGCAATGGAACAACGCTTTTATTGTTGTTCTTCATCTTGAAGTCACCATGAGGCCTTCAACAATGAGTTTTACTCATACCTCAAGTTCAAGACGGCCCTTAGCACCGGTTTGAGGGGAATTCATACTATCTTTGTTAATGATGGTTATTCTTTAGGTTAATAGTTTTAAAGGTTTTGGAACTTGCATTATTTGTTTGAACATTTATACATGTATCGGCAGTTAATTGTGAGCAAAAATATAGCCCGTGTACGCGTTTCTGAGGTATAAAAGTTTGAAATCGGTCCTTTTTACCACTTAAGGGTGACGGGCCTACAGTTGTTTTATATGGACATACAAATATTGTAGCTGTCCAATAGCAATGCATTCCTCCTAAAAGGCGATCGGGGCCGTCATGAACTTACTATGAGATGCAAGCCAAGCTCATTGCTGAAGGCCTCATGGTGCCTTCAATATAAGTGTTCCGTTTGTGCATGTATAAGATGACTTCATGTAAAAATGTATTATGCTAGAATTATATAAATGAAAAATAAAATGATATGTTCACAGACAGCGATACCGAAGACTGCACCTTGCCATTATACCATCCTTAACATTTTTTGGACGTAAATGAATGTCAAACAATACGAAGTAAAATACCTCTCTTGGAATTGTCTCTATCTTACAGCTGTATGTGTTCCAGGGGGGCTTGCAACACTTGTCCATAGGTTCAACCTCACCGCCAGACATTGCAAGGCAGGATTTTTGCTTGAAAATCCATCTTTTGCAGTTTTTCGGATATGGTCGCTCATTCAGCTCTTAATTGTGGCAAAATCTGCGTCTTCGTACAAATTATCCGCCAAAGTGGCAATTTTTCAATATCTCTTCTAATGGTTTAAAGGATGCTCTTACAATCACATCTGTTATCAGCACACGCTTGTAGAAAAAGAATTCCCTCCTGAAGTGATACCACTACCCATGTTTCTTGGTCGTCATATCAGTCCAAATAATTCGTATCCTTTTTCGTTAAAAAAAAAAATATATATGTATACATTGATTGAGATATGGTACGGATATTTTCGTGTTAAAAGTAATACGTCGACATTTTTCGTTTCTATGTTATCTATTCAAATTAAAAAATTAAATTTTTCCTATATTTACAGTATTTTTTTAGTTAAACGATATTTATTTCAATTTAAAACGAAGACTTTAGATTTTCTCTACGGGCCCTTTAAATGCTAAAATAAAATTCGCATAAACATCTTCTACTTTAAAAGATCCATTTACAATTTAACTCAACATTTCCATTTCATTATGTATTCAAACTTTCATTACAATTGCAAAGAAATAAAAAAGAACGTTTGAGCACGCAAATATAGTAATCTATTCTTGATCTATATAAGAAAAATGAATTTGGTCTACTCGATTTTCCATGCAATAACAATAATTTTAAATAGTAAACGTATATCTGACTCTGAAATCTAGACATGCTGCGTTTGTAAAGCCATATTTATATAATTTCGTGTTTAATTATTTTATACTGACTACTTCTTCATACATGTTTTACAACAAAACGTTTTTGAATACAACTTCAAGCATTCTGTACGGAATGTTTTATCTAGGAAGCAATACACTACAGGATTAACAGCGTTATTTATAAAGTAAGCTCTCAAAAGTATAGACGTAGCTGGTCGAATGCTTTTGTTATACAGTTCTGGATTGGCTATTTTAACCAGTATGGTAGCCGCGTAAATGATATATCCAAGATACGAAACTGCGGTTGCTACAATAAGACTGACTGTTAACCGTCTTCCTTTTTCGTATCTACTACTTGCCGTTGATTTTACTGAACAATTTCCATCACTTTGTCGAGATCTTTGTTTTGGTGATATGTCACCAACTGGATTTTTAGATACCTGATCTGTCTCCTTTGAAGTTATGTCCGAAGACACGTCCATTTTATAACTGTTTGATTTCTCTTTATGTGTATTTTCCTTTTTGATTTGAATATAAATAACGTATAGAATTTTCCCATATACAATGACACATATCAGGCAGCATACACTGCTTAAAAGAATTACGATTCCAGTGTACACTCCGGCCGTTTTCACATCTTGGTACTCAGACAGAACCGTACAGTCCGTACCTGTTAGACCATCTACAGTTGTCTTCTTTTCGTTAAGTCCATAAAATACAAACGATGGGACCGAAAGTACAATGGCAATTACCACAACCACAACAGAGACAATATTCATAACAAGCATAGGTTTTGCATTAGTTCTTGGAAGACGTTTAGCATTTATGTTATACCGTTCGATGGCTATAGCTGTAAGAAATCCACCCGATGCCAAAGTCACAGCGTGATTAAGAAATCTAAAAAACTTGCAAGCACCGACAGAACTAAACGTGTAACTATATCGGATATCAAAAATTTCAAAAGGCATACATGCGACACAAGCTAGGAGATCGGTGGCAGATAACCATATTATAAAGGTTCGCACAGCCAGTCTCGACATTTTGTTTGACAATACATACACAAGTAACGTATGAACATTTCCAACTGTTCCAATAATAGATAAAATAGTTAAAAATACAACTGCTGGAATATCTTTGTGAAGAAACTGTTCAAAGTCCAAAGCATCAAGGTCGTGGAAAATCGTTTCGTTTGTTACCTCCAACGTATTGTTTTCGGTTGTCATTCTGAAAGGCAATATATAATGAAATTAGTATGTATTATTTTTTATATCTACAATAAAGATTTTGGTCCTAGAGTAAAAAAAAGTTGTGTGACAGTTACGTGCTGTTTGACTATCCCTGATACAATTTGTAGTAAGTCGATGTATACATGTTAGCAGTTGTACATTTTATAGTTTTTTGTAATAATTGAACGAGTCGCTCATGTATCCCTTAACAATCGGAGGGTGGAGGACTTATCTGTAATAGTTTTTACTTCCAATGGTGTATGCCCCTTGTTTAATTTTATAATATATACATGTGTTTTGACTATTCCTGTGCGAAGTTGTACATACATCAAAACAAAAATTGTAATATTAAGTTAAATAACATAAATATTTATTCCAACAGACTCTTATTGACCTGTCATATGAAAGCAATAATGTTTAAATTTTCTAACCCTTTACCATGTCTTCCTCTTTTGAGTGGAAGACTTTTGTTTTTGTCGTATGTCTGTCCGTCATAAAATTTGTGGGCGCCACTTTTCTTAAACCGATCAAGAAACCAAACTTCACAGGATAGTTGATTAGAATGCAAGGTTTTGTATATTGTGAAGTCAGAATTCTCAACCTTTTTACATTAGTTTTTGGCGTAGAATGTAGTCTATGTTATTCAGTGCATTTACTGAATAACATATTCAGTAAATGCACTGAATAACTCGCTAATCACAGCACTTCGGATATGCAGGTAACTGTAATATAAAAACCGACAGAGACATGAAATATCGAAAAGAAATCGAACTGAGAGCTATGCATTTTCTTGGAACTTTCATACCCCGAGGCTTGAAGATCAAGGAACTTTCGTACCAGTAATGTATAGTCTTTCATCAGTATGTCATATTACTTAAATTTGAAATATGTTTTTACATGTATAATTGATTTTTTCATAACGTTTGGTCCATTTTTTGCCATTCACACTTCGGCATTTTTGCCTTTTTTAATTCTTGTCACTCATTTCAACTTTGTTTCCTGTCCTTTCCTGCACCTACCCCAATTTGTTTCCATACCCCTAACATTTTTATCACCTTATTGTGAATGTGTTCAAGATTGGCTAGTATTATCAAATTTCCCGGCTCGTTGGCCACTAATCTTAACTGGGTTTTAGTTTCTACTTTGCATCTAGCGTGTTTACACATATTTCTATTTTCACTTTCCCCTCGACGAAGACATTAAATGTCGAAATATTCGGTATTTTAATCCCATTTTTATCTTATAAATTCAGATGTTGTCGTTATTTATTTTAGTTTGACTAAGCCCAATTTCGGTAGTTAACCATTTCATAGACTGCTATATATTCAATGAGTTAATATGGCCGTTTTGTTTTTGTTTTGTTGGTCGCTTAGAAAATATGCGTTTTCCTATCGCAATGGAACTACAATCAAATATTTGTGACGCTATAAAATGCGAAAAGAACGAAACAATGCGCACTGTTTGTATATTTTATCATATGTTTAGTAGTAAATACATGATACAATGCATGGCGTTCATTCCGAATTCACACTATGACGTCATACCCTTTATCGCATGGCTTACCTTTTATCACACACCGTTTATCGCATGGCTAGACCTGTATCATACCCTTTTTAAAAAAAATCCTTTTTTTTTCAATTTTACTTTTTTATTTAAAAAAATTGAGAGGGTAAAAAAATTGTGGAGGGGTTAAAAGAATTTTTTGTGGGGATGACTTTTTTGTGAGTATCAGTTAAAAAATCTAGCAAACCTCTTTCCTTAATATATAAGATTTTATTCTTGAACCACCTCATGTCCTTTCCGCCTATTTTGAAATTTTCTTCTTCACAAAATACATGCATTTTCTCTAACCGATTTCAATTTTTGACAGAACATTTGGGATTAAGTAGTCCTCTGTTTAAATATATGATAAACCGTATAATACATGGCAAAATCCGTATCACATGCCGTATCATCCTTCGACCAATACCATCCCTCGGGCCAGAGGCCCTCTTGCTGATATTGGAAACTTGGGATGATATGGCATGTGATTCGGATTTTGCCATGTATCATTCCCTATAATAACACTTTCAAATGCAACTATAATAATGTTAAGCTTCATTTTTCTATATAGTTGTTGAAGGGCTTTCGATGCATACATTGAAATCATCATAGAACAACCCATGTACACACAAATGAAACTTTTAATTATTTTGCATGGTATGAACCATTTAGTTTGAAATGTTCAAACACTTGACTCTTACACTATTGTTTTTTATAGTACTTCCTGGTTTAATTGTAATCATTTTTGATTGGATAAGCATATCACTACATGTATCTTCAATTAAACGACAATATTCATTTGTACCTGATCAATCAGCTTTCAAGGATTTTACTTCACCCTGACTGGCTGACTGACATGTGTAACGGGTGGCAAGAACTTGCTTGACCATCTGCATCAACCGATAAAAGTCGGTTTTATGAGACTTTACACTTTTACTTCTTGTGTTTGTTATTTTTTTATTTCTTTTAACGTATCATGTATCAGTCTTTCTTTTGTATTGTCTCTGGACTTTTGAGTTTTGTGATATACGTCATCTGCTGGAAGACTATTAGTCCCCGGGGGTATTCGCCAACAAAAAATAGAAAAATATGAAAGGATATGGAGTGAATATACATCTGACAAAAACGCACACGATGCATAGAAAACTCCAGATTATCAAGGACAGGCCTTTTATTCCTGTCTACATCTTGGTATCGAATGAGGGTCTTCAACAAGAGGTGAACAATATTCACCCCCTCAAGCGTGATCAAGAAGGCTCCATAGCGTGCATTTAAGCGGTATTCTTGACAAAAATGTTGAGCAACATCAATCGCAGCTAAAATATGCCACTGAAGCAAAACATGTCGGGAGCGGTCAATGAGAAAAAAATGGTAAAACCGGGCAATGTCTGCCCACAAATATTTGTATTATGCCGGTACTTTGATACTGTCAAGACAAGAGGCTCTCAAGAGCCTGCACCTCTCACCTGGGTCCTGCAGCATTATGATTCGCAATCGATGGTCCATCTTTAGTTGTGTATGTACATAAAAATCAGAAACTTTTTATAAAATTTAATTAAAATTGTTCAAGCAGTTTTAATGCAGTTTCCAAACTTTAGGGGCCCATGTTAATCTACTCTACATTCCCTGCTGGCAGCTATTTAACATAAATCTTTGAAGAGGGTCACATAAGGACCATCATATCAAAATTCTACTGACATTGTCCAAGCAGATCTGTTTATGCATTCAGCCCCACTGGGTCCAATGTTACACTAAGTTTTGCTACTGATGGCCATGTCGGAAGACGGATCAGCACCAAAGTAACAAGAGTGGTCAAAATCTCACAAGTTTCATTTATGCAATATTTAAATTGAATCCATTCAATGGTTTTCCATGATAACTTTGTATGCATTTCCCCTTAGGGTCCAATTCATTGCTGGCAGCCATGTTGGATGATGGATCAGCACTGAAGTAACAACCCTTGGTCAGCTTCTCATAAGCAAAGTTTGGATTAAATCTATTAAGGAGTTCTCTGGAAGAAGACCTTTTGTTAAATTAAGTTCACAGCTGGCGACACTTGGTCAGCACCTGACAGGCATCATTCATGTCATGTTTGATTTAAATCCATTCAGCAGTTCTCTAGAAGATCTTTGTGTGCATTTCCCATAGGGTCCAATGCTGTCGTCATGTAAGATGACAGATTGGCACCAAAGTAATAACACTTGGTCAGCACCTCATAAACATCATTCATGCCAAGTTTGGTTCAAATCCATTCAGTGGTTCTAAAGTAGAAGTTCTTTGTATGCATTTTCCCATAAGGTCCAATGTTAAAATTAAGATCCCCGCTGACGGACATGTTGGATGATGGATCGGCACCAAAGTTACAACACTTGGTCAGCACCTCATAAGCATCATTCGTGTCAAGTTTGGTTCAAATCCATTCAGTGGTTCTCAAGAAGAAGTTCTTTGTATGATTTTTTCCCATTAGGTCAAATGGTAAACTTAGTTCCCCGCTGGCGGCCATCTTGGAAGAGGTCGGAAAACTTGAACGTGTTCAATAAAATATAGTCCTTAGCATGCTGAACATTTTTGCAATTTAAACTTGACCTCCATCTCAAAGCGTTTTTGAAATATAGGACAAAAAGTAAAAAATCACGAAAAATTCGACCAATAAAGAGCCACAGCTCATATATAGGTACTTGGATTTTCTTCAAAATATCCATGTGGGTAGATCTTAACATTTTTGCAATTCAAACTTAACCTCTACTTGTTATAGTTTTTTTTAAATAAAAAATAAAAAACATCACAATTTTGAAAATTTTACGGAAAAAAGGGCAATAACTCTTAGACGGGTCATCAGATTTTCTTCAAAATTTCAGCATGAGTAGATCTTCTCATGTTGATCATTTTTACTCCATGTCAGATTTTTGATATCTGTAACGGTTTTTGAGTTATTTGCCAAAAACTGTAATTTACCCCTATGTTCTATTTTTAGTAACGGCAGCCATGTTGTTTGACCTAAGACATACAAAATAACAAATTTAAAACTAGATACCCTAGTGATGATTCAGTTAAAGTTTGGTTCCATTTGACCCTGTGGTTTCAGAGGAGAAGATTTTTGAAAGTCAGCTAATGACGGACGGACGACGGACGCCAAGTGATGGCAATAGCTCACCCTGGCATAGCCAGGTGAGCTAAAAACCGATTTATATATATTTGGAAACTTGCAATATCTTAATTTTAGAAAACTGAAAACTAAGGATTATCTCCCTCATGCATAGCTGTGTCCTCAAGTTTATTTTTGCTTTTTATTTAGACCTTTTTGTTATTTCTTTTCTATCATATTATACAAATACTTGGTTAATTGTCTTTCAAATGTTTTTATTTGACTTGCACGGAAGAGAGATCAATTGTCGAGATGGCCATATTCAGAAAATACTTTTACTGTAACTTCGGTATTTTGTTATTTGTTCCCTCAGTTTTATACTGCCTTCGTTTCAAACAAATTTTAATGCTAAGAAAAGGCCCTCACGAACCTGCATCTTTCGTATTGACAACGGCATTTGTAAACGCAAACAGTCTATGGGTCAGTTTTACATGTATTTGATTTGCCTGTTGGCTGCAAACGAACATGAACATTAAATACTTTAAAAGTTACCTCGTAATGTCCTTTGTGGCAAAGTTAAGTTATAATTGTTCTTGTGCTTTCAGAAAAAATGACCAAACATGGAATATCACAATTTAAGAAAATTTTGTTCATAACTAATGAGCATGTCCCTAGTGCATATCTTTGTCCTTGACTGATTAAGGCTTTCTATAGTTGGATTTTTTTTCTCTGTCGGCTTTTACACATATTTCGGTTTATGGATTTCCAGCTGATTTGACTTGACCGGCACTGAAGAGACATTAATGTAAGTTATCGAAATGATCATATACAGAAACTAAATTAACGATAACTAAACTAAACAATACCCTTGCTGGCAATTATCTGTATAAAGTTACGAATACAAAAATCATCAATTGTAGGTGGACCACGTAATGTCTTTTATTACAAAATATTAATAAAATGTGTCCAATGGATTAACAGAGGAAGGTCCTTGGGTTAATTTCCCAAACAAACTATGTCAAAAATGTTTCTCCTGTAGTCCATCTAATAGATGCTTTGTGCACATAATAATCACATTTTTTTAAGAGGAGCCCCTACGAACTATTGTGATGACATTTAGTCACAATAAGCATTATGAGGGCAGAAGATCATCAGTAAATTTCTAATATTGTCCTATGTTAGATTATTTTTCACTGATGATGAATCATAGATGAGCGCCAGATATGCCGGGTGCATTTTTTAAGGGGTCACCTAACGACTATTGCTACCAAGTACTAACAAGCGATCCGGTAATTTTATAGCAGACTTAACTTTGATTATGATTTTCCATAGATTCCAATTCCTAAATATGTTTTCACCTTTGCCTATCTGGGATGAAAAATGGACATGCTGCACATATTTTAAAAGCTTGTCAGCTTAAGGCTGTTTTCAGTTTTTTGTTCAAATTGGCCTGGTAGTTTCAGGGGAAAGATTGTTTAATGTAGTGTCCGGAGGATGCAAATGTGAAATATTTGACATCTTTAATGAAGGAAGACTAGGAAGATATATTTTCAGAGGGAACTATTATAGTTTGACTTCATATGATTCAAGCAGCCCTTGCCCTTTCACAGAAGGACTTATAGGTTACAGTGTAATACGCGTTACGATCATTTTTGATCATCTTTGGACTTTCAGGACAATTTCAAGAACGCCAGCCAAGGACTACATTCATAAATTTCGATTCAAGTTGGCCGAACAGTTTCAAGAGACAAGATCTCTTTTATTCCCGTACGAAACAGTCTTGAAGTCGGAAAAATCTTGGATAATATTATGCAAATTGTCGAACACATTTTTCAAATTGAACCAACAAAGACATGCTGTCATCAAGATAAATTCCACTTTTCAATGTAGTTTCAGAGAAGATATTTGATTGCGATATCCCCATAGACCAATTTTAAACTATTTTTCTTGGATGGCGTGCAGACTTACCAAACACATTTTTTGCCTTGTTTTCACAAGCAGGTAAATCTTTGATAAGAACGTTGGCACACGCCGAAGAAATTGAAGAAGTTCTCTTGTTGGACGCATTCATAAGATTAGGCTAACGAACTTACACGCACGTAAAACTTATTCATAACTTGCCTGCAACTCTAATAAAACGTGTAACAGCGTATGACAACGTTTCAAAGGCGTTTTGCTAGCTTGCTTGACGTATACCGAATGCATCCATAATGGTCTTCATACATTCAGAGAACGTTTGTATAGCGTTTTGACAATCTGTCGTCAGATCAGTTGGAAATTTGGGGGATTTGCAGGAGGGATTGGTTCCAAAAATGTCACAAAATTCAATTCATAAAAAAAATGAGTCTGTTGCTGAAATAAAGCAGCTACATGTATTTACATTCCTTTGGAAATTTGTTTTGCTTTTAACCATTATTTTTATAACAAAACACCGGCTAATTCGTTTCTCCTTCGTTACATGGACGCTCGGTTGGCGTTCTTTACACGTTTAATACAACTTTCGAGAAACTGCTACATGTACATATCGCGCACATTGCGTGCATAACGTACCTCTAGTGTTCGTCTAACGTGTGCATAACTTGTCAACAACACGTTGGCGAACGTCGTGAAATTTTGAGCATGTTCAAAATTTTCCGACGCACCAAACGTTCAACAACGCACGCAAATTCACCAATTCATTTCTTTTACATTTTCAACTAAATTTGGAATTTTCAAACATCCCTGGACAATTTATCTTAATTGTATCATGTTACGACCATACATGTCGTGAAAGGCACATACCTGCTCTACATTATATCAAATTTTCATCATACCTTTAAAGCCTTCTCAGAGATTCCCGGTGTGTTGGGGAAAGCCACCTATAAATACGTACATTGCGCAAAAATAGTCATTTGGAATTCCCCTCCTTTAAGTGATCTAAAATTATACCTAGTCAACTGACCTTGGTCTTGAAATAAACCTAATATATCAATGTTTTATGGGTGCATCTTTCATCAAATTCCCTTGAATAGTTTTAAAGGTGCAAGAATACAAAGTCTATCTTTAGATTCAAAAGGTCTATTTTCTCATCCGTTCCAACTGTTTGGTTGAATTGGTGGTTTGGTACCTTAAGAACGCGCCTCTAACTTATACAAAGTACACCAGCGTGTACGAAAATATTTTCACACGTCGGCACACGTTGGCGCTGTGCGTTATAGTGTGACAGGGCCATTACTCTGCCATACTGTTTTTTCTTGTCGGAATTTTTGTATTTTTTTTAGCTTAACCGTTGTGTAATGTATTGTAGCTTAACAATTCTGTAATGTATTTTGTTTGCATGTGTGTGTGTATAGCCTTATGTCTATGTACACATGTTTGTTATGTCCGTTTTGAAAGCTCATGAGAGCTTGTGTTGTAATGTTTTACATGTACCGACTTTAAATAAAACTTTGAATTGAGTCGTTAAAACGAATTGATAAAAATTGTTGCATAAAAAATGAACATGTTGGACTTGTCTTGTTGTTCATTGTATTAAAAATTAACCGTACGTCTAGTTCAATTTTGAAATTCCCATATACATAAGGTAAGTACATGTATATGTAAAATTCTAAAAGTTTTAAGATGGTACCGCATACGGTAAATTTAAAATCTCTTTTCCAATTTACCTTCAAGAACGATAAGCATGCAATAGTCAACTCACGTTAATTTCTGAAACCTTTGGACTTGTGCCGTACATCCAATTTTTTTTTAAATATTGCACCTCTTTTACCAAATGATGATTATACGAGATGATTCGGGCATCAAACAAAAGATAAATAACGGTAGGTAGATTAGATTAAAATTCCTTTAAACTAATTAATAATAGAATAAGACACAAATTATTTAGATCACTAAATTCTGTCGCATGGCATTTATTTCATAATCATCAGCAACGTGAACACTTATCTTTATAAACATAACGTGACGGAACCTTAATTGGACGTAATTTAAATGGAACTTGGCCAAACAAAAAACATAATTTTAGGAACTAACCATTTAATTAACATATAGGCTGTGCAAGGAATATTTGCTGTGCAAGATTTTTTGTCTAACGAACAGGGTGATGGCCAGATTATTATTTATTCAACCCATGTGCTGGTCAAAGTTTTTTTTTTAAAAATTGAAACACTTTTTACACTGAGGCGTGATTTAACATTCAGGCCCTTACAACAAGTGTTCAGAAGTTAAAACATGTTGGTCTAGTTAATAAAACAATTTGTCACGACTTGATGCATTAGTTTATGATTTTATTTTTAGCACAATGGTGGGTTCCTAAAAATAAACCAGCGAGATGCCTTAAGTTTTCACATTTGTGTGTAATATACTGTTATAAGAAAGGACGAAGATTAATTGATGCACATTCTGGAAGAAATATTATCCATCGAAGTTCAACTGTATTTCATTAGCCTTAACATATTCATATGACCCCTATATATTTTGTGAGGTTGTGCAAAATAGCATATCTAGAAAGGCAGGTGCATGATACACATTGCATTTTACTGAAAATAACTTCATGTTCTTATTACCAAAAGGATCATTTCGTATCTTTCGTTGTTGTATTTTTAACCAGTATAAATGTTAAACGTGGAAAAGGGTGGGGTGGTGGTAATAATGGCCTTACACATGAATGATGGTGTTTTGAAAACATCAATAGGGAAATTGCGAATTTGCTTCACATTCTTGGTTCTTATCCTCTACCAATATGAAGGCCAAAAAACATGTGTATATAAAACAGCTCTTTGTAGGAAATGCATACAAAGTACAAATACTTAAAAGGAAATGTTTAGAGATATCGGGATATTCCAAAGAAATATGTTTATAGCTGCAGTTATGACAAATTCAATTCATATTTAAACAATTGTAGGTTTTATATTGTATAAATATGAATAAATGCATACCGACTTCGAGCTTCGCTGTCGGTCTGTTTGTAATATTTCCATATAATTACATTCATTCTCCTCCGTATGGAAATCCCTGTATTCGATTGGTTACGGGTACTTCCGATCATTTCCGTAACTGTGTTTTATCAGTCAGTAAAACTACAGCAGCACGTGACTCCTTCACAACGACAAAAGTAAACAAAGACGGCGGAGTAATATAAACCAGGAAATGGTGCATCATCCTCGAATTTCATTATGTTATCTAGTGTGAAGACTTGCATTCCATTTACGAAATGTAATTATAAGTATTGAATACAATATTTTGTAGTTTTATTGTCGTGTAAAAGGGTGGACCGTAGCACATGTTTCACATGAAGCGCTAGTGCGCTTCATTCAAAATGTGCTACGGTCCATCCTTTTACACTCCAATAAAACTACAAAATATTGCATTCAATTCTTAAGTAAGCTTGCATACTATATAGTGTAACACCTCGGCATTGCTCATTTATACCATCTCCATTCAGGCGAGGTTATAACCCCACAACAGGATTTTGTCCTTATTTATGGGATGCCCCTAGATCTACAAAATGTATGTCCGGTCCGAAAAAATACCTGTACAGTAAAAATCTGCATGATATCAATACCTACAGGGTTAGGCGGTGTAGAAGTAATGATCATTTTATAGCCTTAATCATAAAACATGACACATAATGCATGTATACTGGGTTTGTTTCGTACATATACGGTATGTTTATATATACAAATATCTATTACTGTTAATGGTCAAATACAATTTGAAAGAGGAATAACCACCGCAAATTATTATTGCCTTGATTATGATTATAATTATATATTCAACATGACTCTGCTTTCTATACAACGATTAAAGGTCATGCACACTTTACGTTGGAACGATATATATATGGTTAATATTCTTTTGAACAAATATAGAGTAGATTAATATTTCGATCCTCGTTTTACACACCCCATAACCTAATCGTTGAGGTTAGCACACTGTTACAAGCCCGCAAATGGTCATTTAAATTGACAAGAGTTTGAGTTGCCAATATTATATAACCGGACTCTAGTACACCATCTTCTTAAAGGGACATACGTTGCTGAACGTGGTATTTTCCGACAGATAAACCTTTAAAAAGGTTGGTCTCGTGTGTTCGAGAAAGAGAGATTCACACTAATTTGACATATTTGTCAATTTTCGTCAAAATTCTGCACAAAGGAAGCCCTTCTTCATCCTCCGATGGAATACGAATACAATCAGCTTTTCAAATGTGACTTTAGCTCGGAATTTCGTTCTGAGAGACGGATACTCTTTCAGTGGTACTTGGATGAATGATTTCGTTGCTGTATTAGCAAGAATTTAGATCACATCCACCCGCTGGATCAAAGTTGCAATAAAAATATTTAAATGCTCATTCCTCATACCTTAAATTGCTTATAATGCCTTCATAAAACTTCATAGTGCTAATTATTGAACCAATCGATCAATTAATCAACTAATCCATAATGCTATGTATTTCAAACTTACACGCAAATATATAATATGGTATAACGTAGATTTTCCGCCTCTAATTAAGTTTATATATCGTGAAAAATATTCCAAATCCTATGGTATGCACAAGGGCACTTACAAACCTGCAATGATACGAAAGAGGAAGTTACACCGTATATTATCCATTATTATCATGTATCTTGTCTTACCTTACTAAAGACGAATTCTAAGAGTTTTCACAAAACATGAGCTTACTACAAGTTCCAAGCATCATAAAGAGTGTAGATATATAAAATGTCCCATAAAATACATGTTATTTGTGATGTGAACCGGTGAAGTGTGACAGAATACACTAACTTGTTGATTGAGAAAATTAAATATTTGTACAAAGGTATTTTTATCAATATAATGTACTTTAATAGTAACTGCCTCAGCCTAACTGCAAAAGCATGGAATTTTATTTCAACTGTAATTTTTAATAGTTTTTTTTCAATATCTCTTCTTTCATTTAACTCCAAAAAACTTAAGCAAAAGAAAAGGAGGGAAAACAGAGAGAAAACCCCCAATTTACTAGGAACCATAGACATCGAAAGTTGAAGGTAGGTTATAGTGGTATCGTACCGATACCCTTTTTTATTTATCCGGGAACACTGATATTCACCTCGACCGATGGTCTCAGTGAATATTGGTTTACAGGTCATGGGAAAAGCATTCAAAGATGATCTTCTCTGAGACTACTGAGCCAATTGGAACAAAACTTGGTCGCAATATTTCATGGGTACCTCCCTTCAAAGTTTATAATTTTTACGTTCGTACCTCATCCAAGGTTGCCGCCAGCTTGAACAATGTTAACCAATTAGATCACAATATTTCTTAGGTGGTCCCCTTTGTGATTTTTGTGTCCCACCTCATCCAAGATGTCCACTTATGCTTGGATATCTTCTCAAAAACTGTAACATATGGTGGGCTAACTCAGATGTAAACTTGAATAATAATAAAGTATTTTGGTGACTATATGAATAATGCCAGTCATCAGGTGAGCAATGCAGGCTCATGTTAGCCTCTAGTTATTCATTTCTTATGTCTTGCAAGATTTTCTCAATTTGTATCAAATACATTTTGTATCAACTGCATGCTCTTTTTTTATTTGCTTTTAGAATTTTCCTTTTTCCCTTTCTGTTTTGATATTTGTATTGATCCTGTAATATCTTTTGGACTTTTATGACGACAGAAATTTATTCAAAATAAAAGTAAAACCTGTGTTATTCAGCATCGATTTTATATTTACTTTTGATTTACATAATCGCGATGTACAATACATACACTTTTTCTGCTGATCGATTATTGTAATGTTTATAAAAATATATGTTGTGCAGTGGCTAACATTAACGTAAAAGGACAAAGTAAAAATGGTATGGTAGGCCATAATGAAAAAAAAAAAATAGATATGCACCAAATGTACAAATGAAATACATAAAATATCTCAAATATCGAAAAGGAACAGAAGGAAGGGTGCCCAACGTTTCGGCCAGTACGGCCTTCTTCTAGGTGCAAACGGACAGAAAATCTGTTGGATATCTTCCAGTTTTACCGTATACCACATGGGTAAGGGCGTTTTTGTCGAGCCTTCGACATTACTCGAAAAAAGCGAGACTTAGGTATGATGATTCCGGCGGGCGCGGCGGCGTCAAGAATTGTTAAAGTTTTTTCTTGGGTCTGTTTAACATCAACCACCTGTGCTAGCCTATTGATATTTCGTATGCAAATGCATTAGCATCAGTACAAATCAGTTTCAGTGGCGTTTTATGCCTATCTCCCCGCAGTCATGCTCCACTGACTTTGAAAATTTGCACTGTTTATCAAATAACTTTTTTCTTGGGTCCGTTTAACAGCAACAACTCATAGTATCCCATTGATATTTGGATTGCAGTTGCATTCTCGTGATTTAGATCAGTTTCAGTGGCATTTGATTTCTATGCCCCCGCAGTCATGCTCCGCTGACTTTGAAATTTTGCACTGTTTATCATATGTTTTCTTGCGTCTATTTAACATCAATCTTCAGGGTAGCCCATTAATATTTGGTATGCAGTTGCATTATCATGATTGTGGTCAGTTTCAATGGCATTTATCCCTGCAGCCATGCTTTAAAGGCTGAAATTTTGAATTGTTTATTACTGTTCATCCTAGCCACTTCATATTTGTCATGCAGTGTCATCCTGAGTATTATACACATTCAGATGGTTGCCTTGACCCCTCTATCATGCTTGAACAATCATATGAAGATTTTAGCAAGCAGGTAGTGCACATAAATTAAGACCTACATTTGTAAAGTAAGTGAGAACCGAACCGTCAATCAAAAGAACGAACAACCAATGGATAATGGCAACATCGTAAACACTAAGAAACAAGGACACCACTTGAGTACGGGACAAAAAAGAAAAATGAAGACACACATACAGATGAACAACACGGACCCCATAGAAACATGGGTGAGATCAGGTGTACTGGTAGAGTAAGCATCTCCTGCTTCTTATAAGACACCCACCGTGAATATGAAATATGGTTAAACTATCTAAGGGTTAAGGGTTAAGGTGCTGTGTCTAAGATGCAAAAGTTTTTCCCAGCATATTGTTTTGAATCACATTTCTAAAAACAGACTAGTCATAGCTGTTAACGCAACAGCCAACAAACCGGTTATCCCAACATTTATCAAAATTTAATCAGCAATTAGGCTCGTTGCTCGACATCTAGGAATGTTCATTTATGAAGGCCTCATTGTGACTTCAAGATTAAAAACACCAATAAAGGCGTATCCATTGCTTTTGTTTTTGTATTTGTAAAGACTTTGTCTCATGTGCATTTACTTCATATCCCTTCAGTGCTTATATTGGATGCTATAAATCTAACCACCATTCTAGACAGCAAAGACATCGAAGATACCACCTTATTTCAGAGATCAATCTTATTTTTTTGCTTATATCGTAGTCTACATTAAACCCATTGTACACATGTAACTACTGCAGTAACATTTTCAACGAAAACTGAATATTGCGCTATTCAAATCTATGACATTAAAGTAAATCAATTGGACTGCGTTGCCTTTTTTTCCCCATTCAATCTCACATGTGATAACTAGTTATGTATCCTTATTACCTTAAATTAGGGGACATACTTTTTTAAGGTCCGATTGCCGTGAAATCCAGCATACCATCTGGAAGTACAACGTCACGATTTCGATTGATGTAGTTCACGACTATGCTTAGAGGTGTGTAATGAAAGAGAGATGTTAAGAAAATGTCCAACTGGATCAGTCCATTATTCAGTTGTTAATCGTAGTTAGCACTAAAAAACATAAATAAAGACCAGAATCCCAAGTAACCTTGCATACACCCATGTTAAGCAATTGAAAGGCCTTGAAAACATTTCGTCAGATAAAGACTCTAACAACACACTATTGGTGTGCAAGAAACACAATCTCGACTGTCTTTTTAAGGAGATTGGTAATGACAGTTCATCATGAAAGCATTCGACACTCCCGATACATATGGAGGACAAGATTATGAGAAATCCCACTTCAATAGCTTATGAAAACAGGTGCCTCCTAAACATTTGGCTGATACATTAACTGCATAGGAATCTATAGAGACGGAGATTCTGTATGGGCCATCTAGATGCACCATTTAACCCCTTTCCACGATCTATAATACTTTACTTATTGTGTCAGTAATTGACTGAAAATATAGCCATATACGGACAGCGTGAAGATATCCATGAAAAGCTATGTTCAAGCAGTCTCATTTATTGTCCTATAGTATTAAAACTTTAGAATTTTTTGTTACTCTTTATACAACTCTGCCACATGAAAAACCGAAAAAAATATAATCTGATCTTATGTATAAATGTTTCACCAACTCTTAGCGTGTTAACCCGGTTGGTTGAAAATACGTATCATTTTTAAATCATACGTTGTTTAAATATCTGCGTTGAGTTTCCCGCAATGTTTCATTATTCATAAAGTCTGTTGTGACGTTATCGTTAATTATTCATAAAGTCTGTTGTGACGTTATCGTTACTAGGCTTTCAGATAGCGCGACCAGTATTGACAACCGTGCTGAACCATTGAATCTGCACAGTAACAAAGTCATTGGAGAACATATGAATCTAACACCGGTGAAAAGGCAAGATCAAGAAATCTCGGGCACCCAAGGGTAAGATTTCAATATTTCTCTGACGAGGCTTGCCGAGTCAGAGAACCATTGAAATCTTACCCGAGGGTGCCTGAGATTTCTAAATCTTGCATTTTCAACGGTGTTTGATTAATTTTCTCACTTTTGTTCATAAAAAACGTCTTTCGGCGCCTTCATGTTGTACTTACCATCCGCCATTACTTAGCGACTCACCATGACGTCATTGACGTCATAGTATGCACGAGGCTGTCTCACATGGGGTGGTGCGAGACAGAAAAATCTCACACCAATAAAAAAGGAACTGACCTGTCTCAAAAGTGAGAAACAATATATCCTACCTTTTACTCGTGGATAACGATATTTCTCCATTCTCGATAGTAAAATCAGAAATTTTACTATCGAGAATGGAGAAATATCGTAATCCACTTGGTCCGGAAGGATATATTTTCTCACCCCACCTGTAGTGCTTCCTATGTAAGAAAAGTATGGGTGAGATTTTTCGGTCTCACCCGTGGGTGAGACAGTTTACATGCACTTTTTCCCGCGAAATTATTGTCATCATCGTCCTCGATGATTTTTCAGTTTTGTTGGTATTAAAAGTGCAACAAGAGTGATAAATGGCGTACATTAATGTGTTTGATGGTGTTAATTTTCAAAAAACCAATAAAATGTGTTTGTGTTCATATAAAAAGCTATAAGTTAAAAACGTCATTCAAAAATCCCGCGCTTGAATCTTGTGACGTCGTAAAAAGTAAACAAAAGTCACGAAGGTCAAATTCCAGATCAACGATTTCAGTGTATAAAAGTAAAAAGAAGTGAAAATTCAGAGTAAGCCAAGTAAATGATTGTGCAATTTATTATGTTTTGAATTATTTAGTGTCGACAGAAAGCTATCATTACCCTTGATAGTACGTATATAATGTCCAATGTCGAAATGAGCAACATGGCATTTGTGTTGGTAGGGTGAAAGAACAAATCAAACACGGGTAGGTATGCAAGACAAGGTAAATCTCACACACCCGCGGGCAAGATTAGGTAGTCTCCGAATCGGCGAAGCCTCGTCAGAGACAACCTTAATCTTGCCCTTGGGTGTGTGAGATTTCCTTTTCTCGCCTATGGGATAGAGAAATCTCGTAATTTGGGGTGGGTGAGATCAGCTTACCTCCCCCATTGCGGGGTCTTTCTAACATCAATCGCAAGCACGTGCAAAAAATAGTGCGCCAATTGTTGACAACGAAGTTACCATCCAGCTTTGGTAAACGTAAAGTAATTGTGACGTCATCTTTTTCCCGGGAACGTTTGTGATATATCTATGTGAAAGTCAAAGCTGAGCATAGTTTTTCGGGTTTTTTCAGGACGTTAAAGCGAGAAAAAGTATCAAACCCTCGTGAAAATGCGAGATAGGCTGACCTCAAACCCTCAGGCTAAGATATCTTTTGTCCATTCCTCGGCAAGCCTCGGGATGGACATGATATCTTAGCCTTCGGGTTTGAGATCAGCCTATCTCGCCTTTTCCCTTGGGGTAGATACTATATTTCTCACCCTACCTGTAGTGCTTTCTATGTAGCCAATGGGTGGGTGAGAATTTTCCGTCTCACCCAACCGCCTACACGATCTTTTTCCCGCGGTTTTTGTGTCCGCTTGACATTTAAATTGCAATGGTCTTATAGATAAGCACGTTTTCCAAAACGTCGACTTATAAAGCTGCGTCTTTAACTCTTGACACCTATTATATGTACCAGATAATTTTGAAAATAATTTAATACTCGACAACATTCAAAAATCTCGCTCGAATCTTATGACGTCATAAAAAGGGACGTAACTGCCGTAAGTAAACAAAAGTGAGGAAGGTCAAATTTCAGATCAAACGATTTCAGTGTATACGTAAACACAAATGAAAAGCCAGAGTAAGCCAAGTAAATAATTGTGTAATGTATTATGTTTTGAATTATTTAGTGTCCACAGAAATCCAACGTTATGCTTGATAGTACGAAACATGATGTCAATTGTCAAAATGAGCAATCGCCCGTTCGTGTTGGCAGGGTGAGAAAACAAATAAAACACGGGTATGTGTGCGAGACAAGGTTAATCTCACACACCCTTGGGCAAAATTAGGTAGTCTCTGAATTATTATCCCAGAAAAGCTGGGATGTAACTTACATTCTTCACGTAATAGGTGCTTTCGACAAGATCTTCTACTTGCATCCGTCCAATTAGCTCCGAGATCTAGTGACATTAAAAATTTTACACACATACTGGCCTCTCACTGATGCTGTCGATGTCTACTGAATTTTATGATTCTTTATCAAACCCTTGGGGAAGTTTTGAGTTTGATTATTCTTCCGTAGTGCAACAGTGTTCTACCAGCAGACTAGGGCCCTTTACCTAGCCGCGAGTAGCGGCGCGCCTCCCTTGCCCAATCTTTCAAAATTACGTATTGTCTTTTTCTTTCCTTTCAAGATTGTGGTCATGGAGTTAATAGTCTACCTGTATTGGGTTTTATTCGTATGTCTATTATACTATAGGAAAACGTGATAGATAAAGGGGAGGTTTGGGTACCCATAAAACGGTTTAACCCTACCGTTAGCTTTTTCTAAAGCCGGTACCAAGTCCGGCTGTCCCGAGTTCCTATCGTTGTTTGCGTTTGCCTTGTCTTATTTGTGTTTTTCCTTGGCGGATTGTGGCATTTAACTGTAATTTTCGGCCATTATAGATGATTCCTGTTATCCCCTGTTTTCATTATTGATATGCTTACTTCATTCTCACACTAACATGATATATTGTGATCTAAAGCAACAAATATCCTTGTCCTAGTCTTGTTTCTTGATATACGGATTATTGGATGTGGTTTGTTTCCATTGATTTATTCACTTTTTAACCTTTTGGGGCCATTTAGGCCTTGCTATATGGTGTGAGGTTAATCACAGTGTTGAAGACCGTACGGTGACCCCTAGATGCTTTGTTTTGGGTCGTTTAACCTGGATATGGGATGTTGTCTCCTTCACATTTACCCCATTTCCTTTCTTTTTATAAATATGATGATTTTAACTTTCCAATTTTTCATAGCAGCAATTTACTTAGTTCTCAAGCGTTTTGAGTATACATTTCACAGTTTGGCCGTTACTGTCGGGTATGTAGCACAGAAAGCCAATTTCGATTTTTTATGATCGTTCACATTGAAACTGCCGTAGTTTTGCATATTGTGGTTTTATTGTGTATTTTTGTGGGTTTCTCGTTCTCTTGTCTCGTTCCGTCTCTATTCACTTGCTTTAGTTACAATATTAATCGAACAAATTATATTATATTATATTATATATTATATAAGAGTTATATTGATCTCAAATCTGTGACATTCTCAGTGGCTAATATTGTAGTATCAACTGTATAAATATATGCAGAACCAGTTTGGAAAAAAATACTGTTTATTATGCCACTTCGACAATTCAGTATGTTGACTATCTCGGACCTTGAATATCTCTTTGAATGAAGTTTTCACAATTTTCTTCTGTTCTTTAAGTTAGGTTACTAATTTGGTACGTAA
>MJUU01006486.1:0-14734 GCA_002080025.1 Modiolus philippinarum
ACATTGGACCCTATGGGAAAATTCATTTTCTTCTTCTCCTCTGAAACCACTAAAGCAAATTCAACCAAACTTTACAGGAATGATGTACTAAAGGTCCTTAACAAAGATTACTCATTTAGTTCCTATCCAATAAAAAACATGGCCGCCAGCACGGAACATAGTTTAACATTGGCCCTATGGGAAATTCTCATTTTCATCTTCTCCTCTGAAACAACTGAAGCAAATTCAACCAAACTTTACAGGAATGATGTATGGAAGGTCCTTTTCAAAAATTGCTCATTTCATTCCGATCCGATAAAAAACATGGCCGCCAGCGCGGAACTTAGGTTTAACATTGGACCCTATGGGAAAATTCACATTTTCTTCTTTTCCTCTGAAACCACTGAAGCAAATTAAACCAAACTTTACAGGAATGATGAACTAAAGGTCCTTAACTAAGATTGCTCATTTCGTTGCGATCAGATAAAAAACATGGCTGCCAGCACTGAACTTAGGTTTAACATTGGACCCTATGGGAAAATTCACATTTTCTTCTTCTCCTCTGAAACTGCTGAAGCAAATTCAACCAAATTTTACAGGAATGATGTACTAAAGGTCCTTAACAAAGATTGCTCATTTTGTTCTGATCCGATAAAAAAACATGGCCGCCAGCACGAAAGATAGTTTAACATTGGCCCTATGGGAAATTCACATTTTCATCTTCTCCTCTGAAATCACTGAAGCAAATTCAACCAAACTTTACAGGAATGATGTATGGAAGGTCTTTCACAAAGATTGCTCATTTCGTTCCTATCCAATAAAAAACATGGCCACCACTTCAGAACTTAGGATTAACATTGGACCCTATGGGAAAATTCACATTTTCTTCCTCTGCTCTGAAATCACTGAAGCAAATTTAACCAAACTTTACAAGAATGATGAATTGAAGGTCCTTAACAAAGATTACTCATTTCGTTCCTATCCAATAAAAAACATGGCCGCCAGCACAGAACATAGTTTATTTTGGTCTTATGGGAAATGCACATAAAAAACATGGCCACCATGCAGAATATCGAAAACCCTGCTTCAGTTTTTTGTCAGGTGAGCGATACAGGCTCAGTGTCTGAGCCTCTAGTAACTTGGTTATAGGGGGTCTTATGGTATGGTATGCTTTTGTTTTTTATAGTGTTGTAATGTGTTTCATCATTGCATTGCACTCTTCCTTAGATGTATTGTCTTTTATTTGGAATTTCAACCTTTGATTTTTGGAGCCTTCTTGGGGGTTTTCCCTCAAACCCCCGAGAAAGCAGGAAGGTTGGCAGGCCTGGCTAAAGTGGTGTTTTATATATCGAGGTCAAAATATATTTGAACTTGAACATAGATACCACAAAATTGATCGAGACATTGATGTTGTTCAAGTCATCGCAGTTAGAGCCATTGACGTTCAAATACTGTGAAAGTACTATTGTTCGTGGGCTTCCAATTTTCGTGGATTTCGTGGTTCGCTGAAACCACGAAATTAAGGTCCCAACAAAATGCATTTTTCCCTAGAGTTGTAATGCATAGAATTGGAAACCACGAATTTAAGTACCCACGAGATAGTGATATTTATGAAAACCAGGAAAATTGATGCCCACGAATAAAAGTTCTTTGACAGTAGTTGATATGTCTATCAGAGAGAGTCAATATTCTTGTATATTACATATGGTATAAGTTTCTATTAATCTCATTGGCTAATACGCTCACGTGATTTTAAGAATATTCAGCATATTTCAGTGTTGTTTCTAATTTTAGGTATATTGACGCCATGTTTCTATTTTTAAGCATATTGACGCTATGTTTCTATTTTTAGTTTTATTGACGCTACACGTCTGGTTGGACTTTCAGACAAGTGTTTCACTGAGAAAAGTTTTAGGAAAAAATATTTTAATAAATGTTAAAAAACGTTTCTAACACATCAATAGGAGTTTCCGCCGGGGAAATAAAAGGGGGTATTAAAATGTTTTTACAAAGCAACCACTGAATTCGATGAAAAATATATTTAAATGTTGTCACATGTATTTTTATAGCACACTTCACGTAAACACGCTTATAAAAAGGCATATCCTTTTATTCACCATTTACCTGTTTGTTTGTTTGTTTTTATTTGCAAATACAAGAGAAATGTAGCCATTTATTTATCCTAAGAGCACTCATGTAATCCATTCTAGATGATGGCAGATCCACACCCGCCTTCAAATAAAGGTTCTATTTCTAATTTAATTCCGATGTATTGACAACATTTTCCTCCACAAAATGTCGAGATACCATGAAACTACATATGTAATATAAAAATGATGGACCTTTTACTCTGTCAATATGTTAAATATGGACCTGTTAGGAATATATTGACCTCGGACTTCGTCCTTGGTCAATATAAACCTAACAGGTCCATATATAACATATTGATTTCATAAAAAGTCCATAATTGATAAATACTAAACACTGCTATAGTAAGACTGTATTGTTTCAGGATTGCCACAGGTAGTTACTGGGAGATGTGGTGGATACCCTGGACAATGTTTTCCCACAACCCCTGACAGTCCAACAACACCAAAACTGACATTACAACTGATACAGACACACCCATGTTTACAACCGTAAGTTTTATTTCTGGCTAAAATGGCGTGTCATGCATGTACCTCAGTTGATGATCATTGACCTTGAACAGCAGATTATGGCTTTCTTAATGACGAAGTTGTGCCCAAGCTACTAATTTGTCCTCAAGGTCAAAGTGTTAAATGGGCCCACAGCAAGGGCTGCCATCTCTATGATATCTTGTTTGAAACTGAAACCTCAAAATTGATTTTAGCCAATCAGGGCAAAAATATTATGCTTTAATTGAGTTATCAGTTTGATTTGGTTATTTTGAATGCAAACATCAACATTTTAGCACATTCATAATGGCATAAACTCTTTTTGATCATTCGCATTTGTTCCTTATGAGTATAGGCAACAATGTAGAAATTGAAAAGTTGCTTTAAACTTCCAGCATTAAGATGCACTTTATCAAGAAGTGTTCAGGGCTTTTAGACTGTGTTCATCATGTCATGTATCATAAAATATGCTTTAATGCTGGTTTATAACAGAAGTTTTCTTAATACTTCAGCATAGAATAAGTTATTATGGTCTACAATAATCATACTGGATTTTCAATGATCCCTAATTTAAAAGCATCTTGCAGAAACTGGCATAATTTTTAGGGCTGTTCCAGAAAAATTGACATAGGGGGGGGGGGGGGGGGGGGTTTGAAGGCACTTTTTATTGACCCCCACCACCCATAGAATTCTTCCCCATATGTACAATACAAAAGGATGAAGAAAACACAACCACCCATAGCAGTTTATATGAAGTGCCTTCAAAGGGTCCCAGACCAAGTTTTCTGGAACAGCCCTTACTCAGCCTTGATCCCTCTTTTATTCATTATCTGTTCTCTCTTGCATAAAGGTTAAATTATATTTTTTTATTGAAGGTTATCTCCATGTGAAAATGAGGGTAAATGTATCGCTTCCACGGCAACAGGTTACAAATGTTTATGCTACAGTCAATATACTGGGTTCCGATGTGAAGCACAAACAGGTAAGTTATCTCCCTTGTTCATATAGGAATTAGCTTTGACTATTTATTATTTAATGAAACAATTTTCTTAACTGGCTTGATAAACACATGATTTTTGGATACAATTTTAGGTTTGCCTCAACAAAGTTCAGGTGGGCTACCACATCAGCATCCATATTTGGGTGTATATCTCAGTAAACTATGCAGGGTATGTTCACCAAACTTTTCATGCAGGTACATCTTTGTTCAACTCGCAGCCTCCAAGAAAATCAGGTACTTTGACATAAATTTTCCACTTGAATGGCTTGCATTCAAATATACATCTAAGTTCATACTCAGTAACTGTAAATAGTAGGATGATTTAACTGTGCATATGGATATGTATGAATCTTTTGATATTAGGTCAGCATCCAGGCAAAATTAGGTCCTTTTGACCCACATTTCCTGCTTGAGTGACTTACATTAAAGTTCACATTCGAGTTCCGATTTCAGTCACAGTACATGCAGAGGTGTTTACATCTACGATTTTGCCGTATTTTCTACGAAAATCGGCTGAAAAATACGATCTACGATTTGTTCTCTTTTGATATTAGGTCAGCATCCAGGCAAAATTAGGTCCTTTTGACCCACATTTCCTGCTTGAGTGACTTACATTGAAGTTCACATTCGAGTTCCGATTTCAGTCACAGTACATGCAGAGGTGTTTACGAAAATCAGCTGAAAAATACGATCTACGATTTGTTCTGTTAAAACTAAGACGACAGATAATGCTGAAGCAAAAATTCTTTTTATTAAAATATTGAGAATAGATATACTTTTCACCAAGTCTTCAAAGCACTTGAATGCAATTATATGATTTGTTAAATGAAAGTGTCTGAAAGTCTTTGTCAAAAAATGAAAACACGGAAATGATTGATTGATTGATTGAATATTGTTTAACGTCTACTCAGCAATATTTCAGCTATATCAAGACGAGAACAAGTTTGTTGATAAATAATCACTTTGGGGTATGGAAATGGCCATGGGACGGGAAATTCTGACTGCCACTGGAAAAGTAGGGTGAAATCGTCAAGGGCGGGGAATTTAGCCTTGTAGCCGATCACCTACGGACCACCCCAAAAAAGAGCGGGCCAGACGACAAGAATAATATTTTGCCAATAAATCATACTAACTAGGGATGTCAAAATGTATGAAAAATGCCACTCGAGTACTCGGATTCAATACTCGAGTACTCGAGTACTCGTTGATTTTTTGAAACCCAAAATACCGGACTTCAAGATTTGTATCATTCAATGATATGTTACTACAATATTGCTCATGTGCCATAACAGGAGCACCAATTACTGTGTACCATTTTAGCCAATCAAAGGTTTGATTAAACAACATTCAATTAAAGCGAAATTATATACAAGTTTTCCCTTAACAACTTGTTTTTCTTTAGTAACACGCTTCTCTGATTAATTAAATTGTTTAAATCATAATTAACGCTTATATAAACATCTGGGGACGACACGGTTTAAATCAAATAGATTTTCAGTAAAGAATATTATTTTATCACAAAGTATACATTTCTCGGCTTTTTAAATATTAGAAGCCTGTTTATTCAAAAGAACTATTGAGCCACAAATGCATCTTAAGGTAACAATCTGGCTGCTAAGGTGCATGTATATATTATTTTAGTTAAATCGATTTATCGTATGTATCATTTTAATTTGAAATGTCGATATAAAGCAAGAAGATATTCAAATAAAAATTTATTTTAAGCAACAGCAATAAATGTGCTCTAACGTGTACGAAAAGAAAAGTCTGCTAAGATTGGTATGTTCAAAGTTTGTTTTATTTTCAGCGTTTCTGCCCATGTCGTACACTTGTTTTGACATTTAGGGTTCCGTTTTCATTCTTTTTCATCATTTTTGCATTTTGGTGTGAAAAGGCATTTCTTATTTACTATTTTTTTTAAGAAAATGAAATTGAAAATTCAAAACTGTTTCGCTTTTACACAGTTTTGTTTTTGTTAATACAGAAATCGCTTGTAAGAAATTTATCATGATCAAAAAAGTATTTGGGGATATATTTGCTTTTGAATTCTAAGTAGCATAAACTGATTACACGTTTCTTTAGATGATTAATAGTGTCTATCTAGGTGGCAGTAACGTGTTTATTATGTTTTAAAGCGTAATGCTCTGAAATACGGAGGCAGTCGTATTAACAAAGAGAATGGTTTTAATGCCGAGTATTCGAGTACTAATTAGGTACTCGATATTCGTACCTACCGAGCGATACTCGAGTATTCGAGTACTCATTGACATCCCTAATACTAACAATATAAGTTAATGATTAAGTTGTAAACAAGGATTGAAATATAGAAAAGAAAGTAAATGTACTGAGGTACAGTGAATAAGCACTAACGAAACATAGTCTATTTCAAATAAAAAGGGGCACATATTATTTTTCTATAAAACTACGGGGAACATTGCAAAACTACTGACAACTTGGTATGAAACTACTGAGGTCACTGATATGGGGTAAACAGGTCTGTACATGGTAGGATCACTATACCTTGCACATGCATGCATCTCTGATGGTAGATGAGCATCCAGGCAAAATTCGGTCACATTGACCCACATTTTCAACTTGAATGACTTGCATTTAAATTTTGGTATGAGTTCATAACTTAGTTTATGTACGAATAAGAGCCATTCAACCATGTTTGTACATTTACTTTTTATGATAGCCCAGCTTCCCATGCAAAATAAGGTTGCTGTGACCATTGGCCATAAAGAGGCAAACTTTGTAATCATTGATTACCTATGTTTCAAGGTGTCCTATCCTGTATATATTTCTTAAGATAATGAGACATTTTGGAACCAAAAATCTAGATCACTTTTTCTGCAAATTTTGCATTTATTTTGTTCCAACATGTCTGCCTTTTATTGTGTCATTGCACCTAGTGCAGGATATACATCATATGGATCACTATCAGCTGGCTCACTATGTCCAACCATCATCTGTCTGTCATGCTTGCAAATGGTAGTTGTATTGTGTATGCAATTTTCAAGTTTGTGTTATGACTACTACCTTTTTGCCAATACTTTTGATTTTTAGCTCAACTGGCTATCCAGAGAAAGCTTTTGCCATCACTCAGCATCCATTGTCAGTCAGTTGTCTATCGTTGATTTTTTGGCGTTAAACATAGGTTAACATAGGGATCCTACTGGAAATGCATTCAAACATCTTTCCCAAAAACCACTGAGCCAAACTTGGTGACAATAGTTCTTTGGTGGTCCCTTCAAAGTTTTTGATTTTTATGTTTGTACCTCAGCCAAGATGGCTGCCAGCTGAAAACATACAATGTAGTTGAACATAGGGACCCTATGGGAAATACATTCAAAATTCTTCTCTGAAAACACTAGACCAGTTGGAACCAAACATAGTCACAATAGTTGTTGGGTTGTCTCCTTCAAAAATTGTCTCCTGTTTGTCAGCACCTCATCAGAGCTGGTCTCCATACGGGAACATAATTTACCATAGACACCGTTTAGGAAATAGATTCATAAATCTTCTCTACTGAAACCACTTAGCCAATTTGGATCAAACTTTGTCACAATAGTCCTTGGATGGTCCCCTTCAAACTTGTGTCCTGCTTGTATGCACCTCATCCTAGATGGCCACAATCGGAAAACGTTTACCATAGGTACCCTATGGGAAATGCATTCAAAGATCTTTTCCTCTTTTACAGAGGAGCCAGAATGGTCTCCTTCAAAGTTTGTGATTTTTATGTTCGTTCTTCATTCAAGATGGCAGCCACTGGGGAACAAAGTTTAACATAGGGACCTAACAGGAAATGCATTCAAAGATCCACCAACCCAATTTGAACCAAACTTAGTTACAATAGTCTTTGGTCTGCCCATTTCATTCAAGATTGCTGCCATCAGGGAATAGTTTAACATGGGTATCTAAGTAAAATATATTCAAAAAGATCTTATCTGAAACCACTGAGCCAGTTACTTCCAAAATCAGTCACAATAGTCCTTTGGTTGCCCCTTCAAAGCTTTTAATTTTCATACTCTTACCTTATTTAAGTTGGGGAGCATACCTACATAAAATACATTCAAAGATCTCTGTAAGCACGCGGCCAATTGGATCTAATATGGTCACAATAGTCCTTGGTTGGTCTCCTTCAAAGTTTTGTGATATTTGTGTTCCTGTCTCATCCAAGATGGCCACCAACTGAGAACATTTTTGCAAAGAACACTATGGGATTTATCCCTTCAGAAGTCGTCTTGGAAACCACAGCTACAATGGTCACATTAGTATATGGGTGACCCCTTTTAAAACAGTTGTGGTGTTCATACATCTTCCTAGGCGGAAGCCAGTGACAGCATAAAACTAGACTTATTGCCTGTGGGATTATCCGAGTCCATGTTCCAGGTGATGTGATTCAAGCTCTTGAGAGCCTCTTGTTTTAACTATTTACAAATTTTCATCAAATATTTCTTGGATTGTATTAGTGGGAATGATTTAAAAACTTAGCATGGATGTGATGTGATTGTGTAAATGATTTCAGTTCAGTTCAGCCTATTTCCTGTTTGCTAATACTTTGATTTGAAACTATAAACCAAATTTTCATCAAGGATTTTTATGCCCCCGCCGCTAGGCGGTCGGGGTATTAAGGTTTACCCTGATCCCTTCGTACATCCATCTATTGAGTATCCTTCATCGGATCTAAACCAAACTTGGTCACATGCTTACTTATCACCCAAGACAGAACCCTATCGATTTACAGGATGGTACCCCCAAGGTCAAGGTCACAGTTGCTAAAAATAGACTAAAATTTCAATAAAATTTTGGTTTCCGGATGATAACTTGAGTATCCTGCGTCAGATCAAAACCAAACTTGGTCACATGCTTATATATTACCTAAGACAGAACTCTACTGATTTCCAGGTTGGTACCCCAAGGTCAAGGTCACAGTTGCTAAAAATAAACTAAAATTTCAATAAAATTTTGGTTTCCGGATGATAACTTGAATAAACTGAATCGGATCAAAACCAAACTTGGTCACATACTTGCTTATCATGCAATACAGAATCCTAATGATTTTTGGGTTGGTACCCCAAGGTCAAGGCCACAGTTTCTAAAAATAGTCTAAAATTTCATTAAAATTTTGGTTTCTGTATGATAACTTTAGTATGCTGCATTGGATCAAAATCAAACTTGGTCACATGTTTACTTATCACCCAAGACAGAAATGTATCCATTTTGGGGTTGTTACCCCCAAAGTCAAGGTCACATCTGTTAAAAATAGACTAAAATTACAATAAAGTTTTGGTTTCTGGATGATAACTTAGGTATCCTGCATCAAATCAAAATCAAACTTGGTCACATGCCTAATTATCATTCAAGACAGAACGCTATTGATTTCTTGGTTGGTACCCCCAAGGTCAAGGTCACAGTTGCTAAAAATAGACACAAATTTCAAAAAAAAAATGTTGTTTCTGGATGATAAATTGAGTATCCTGCATCTGATCAAAATCAAACTTGGGCACTTGCTTACTTATCACAAAAGACATAACCCATTGATTTTAGGGTTGATACTCCCAAGGTCAAGGTCACAGTTGCTAAAAATCGATTATTATTACATATAAGATTGTTTCTCAGATTATTTGTCGGAATTACGCATTATATCAAAACCAAACCAGTTCCAATGCCTATTTATCACAGGAGAAAGAGCTTATTTTATAATTATTTCATATATATGATGTATATAGTTATGCCTTTAATAATTTAAGGGTTTCAATTGCAAGGAGGCAGGGGCATCCGTGTCCCAAGGACACATTCTTCCATTTTTTTTAACTTGTGTCAGGGGAATAATTTGACATTTATTCTGAAGATAAGAAATGGTTTGATTTGGTAAAAATCACCGCGTTCAGCAAATTACTGTATCGACACACTAGTGTGTCAAATAGAATTTGAATCCATACAAGTTTGCTTTAATTTAGCTTTTGCCCCAATTTTCAGGATTAAAATTGTGGGCCTTCCAACGAGGCCAGTTTTGACATTTCTAGTCCATTCAAGCAAGAAGGAAAGCAAAGATTGCCATTTTTGAGTTTTGTGTAGACAAAGTTAAACTTTCTGTCCTGTAAGGTGCATCTCCCCTTTCTTTTGGCAATTAAACTGACAATGTATTATATTGTTGTCTTGACATATATATCCCTGGGTAGAGAAACATGGCTGTGGGGTTGCACGACATCTAGCAGTGAATTCTGCTTGGCATGTGTAGGGGTTGTCTTGAACTTACTGTGAGGTGTGGGCAAATGTCATTGCTCATTGTTGAGGGCCTCTTTGGTAACTTCGGGATGAAGAATGCCAATGGATTGGAAGCGTTGTTCTGTTTGTAGAGACTTTGTCTCATGTAATTTGCTCCATATCCCATCATTTATATATGATATCACTGAAATAAATAATTACTTAATAAATCTAGCTAATTACATGGTCTCTAACACTTAGATCTGAAAAACTACGTTTTACTCCATATTCTTAGAATTCTAATGTCTCTGTATATAGTGGTATCATTAAGGTATTGTATTTATTGATAAATAAAGAAAGAAATTGAAACAAAAAATCAGAAATTGATTTACATTTAAAAAAATAAATTGAGTTATCCCACTTTCTTACAAAACATTTTTTGAATTCAAAACATAAAAATATTAAATATGTCTAAACAAGTCCTTATATATCAGTATAGATACTCAAAATAAAAAGGTAGATTGACCCGCGGGCGGCAGGCGTGCGGGGGTCAAACATTGGTGTCCGGATGATAACTCAAAAAGTTTACATTCAATTAAAATGAAACTTAGATATATTGTTGGGTACCAGAAAGTGAGGTACACTACAGATTTTGGAGTAAGTAGGTCAAAGGTCAAGGTCACAGTGACCCAAAACAGACTGAAAATTTCAGAAAAATTTGGTTTCCAGAAGATAACTCAAAATGTTTACATCCAATTGAAATGAAACTTGGATTTATTGTTGGATACCAGGACAGGAGGAACCCTATTGATATTTGGAGTAAGCAGGTCATAGGTCAAGGTCATGTTGACCCAAAATTGACTGAAAATTTCAGGAAAAAATTGATTTCCTGGTGATAACTCAAAAAGTTTACACCCAATTGAAATGAAACTTTGATATATTGTTGGATACTAAGAGTTGTGGAAGCCTATTGGTTTTGGAGAAAGTAGGTCAAAGGTAAAGGTCACAGTGACTGAAAATAGATTGAAAATTTCAGAAAAATTTAGTTTCTAGACAATAACTTGAAAAGTTTACATCCAATTGATATGAAACTTTGATATGGTGTTGGATACCAAGAGGGAAGAATCCATATCAATTTTGGAGTGAGTTGGTCAAAGGCCAAGGTCAAAATGTCCAAAAATAGACTGAAAATTTCAGAAAAATTTGGTTTCCAGATGATTACTCATAAAGTATACATCCAATTGATATGAAACTTGGGTATATTGTTGGATACCAGGACGGGAGGAACCCTATTGATTTTGGAGTAAAAGGTCATAGGTCAAGGTCACAGTGACCCAAAATTAAAAATTTCAGAAAAAAATTGGTTTCCATATGATTACTCAAAAAAGTTACACCCAATTGAAATGAAACTTGGATATATTGTAAGGTACCAGGAGCGGAGGACCCTATTAATTTTGGAGTAAGTATGTCAAAGGTTAAGATCACAGTGACTCAAAATAGACTTAAAATTTCTGGATGATAACTCGAAAAGTTTACATCCAATTGAAATGAAACTTGGATATATTGATGGGTTACAGGAGGGGAGGAACCCTATTGATTTTGGGGTAAGTAGGTCAAAGGTCAAGGTAACAATGACCCAAAATTGACTAAAAATTTCAGAAATAATTGGTTTTTGGATGATAACTCGAAAAGTTTACACCCAATTGAAATGAAACTTGGATATATTGTTGGATTCTAAGAGGGGAGGAACCCTATTGATTTTGGAGAAAGTAGGTCAAAGGTCAAGGCCACAGACCGAAAATGGATTGAAAATTTCAGAAAAATTTGGTTTTTGGATTATAACTCAAAAAATTTACACCCAGTTGGAAGGATACTTGCATATATTGTTGGGTACCAGTAGTAGAAGAACCCTATTGACTTTGAGAAAGAAGGTTATAGGTCAAGGTCACAGTGACCAGAAATAGTTTGAAATTTCAGAAAAATTTGGTTTCAGGATAATAACTCAAAAAGTCTTCATCCAGTTGAAATGAAAACTGGATATATTGTTTGATATTATGAGGAGAAGAACTCTATTGATTTAAGGTAAAGCAAGTCAAAGGTCAAGGTCACAGTGACTGAAAATAGATTTATATTATATAATATAATATTGAAATGTCAAGACATGAAACTAGAAAATAGATTTCTTGAATTCATAGAATTTTGGATATTAGGTAGGAAAGATAATAAATAGACAATTCTTGAAATATTTTGGTCTTCACATTTACGTGGACACATAATATTTGAAGTTGCAACTCGGCTTGTGCACCCTGGTGCCATTTAGATTTTTTTCAAACTGTATTGGTACCTGTGAGGATATTCAGACAGCCATGAATATATATAGATTTTACCACAGGTTTGGACACAAAGCATTTAAGAAACATTATATTAGAACCCTTCATTTTTGTAGTTCAAGAAAAAATAAAAAGTTGAGAAAATTCATGTCATGGGTATTGTTGTGTGCTTTAGCTTTGAACTAAACCTTTATATTCATGAATTTAACTTTCTCTAGAGCTAAGAGTTGAATTTGATTATAATGGCCTAGCCCATGGTTAAATGACAACAAGTTACGCAGTGATGGATTGGGACCTCCTGCTAAGAGGGGGCCTGACCTATAATTTTTCCAAACGAGGGGGATTGGAACCAAAAAACTCTAGGAATTTTTAATATTTTCCAATGTAAGAGGGGGCCTCCCCACTGGCAACCCCTGGATCCACCACTTTAACACTTCCCTTACCATGAAGTATACTAAATAGGCATAAAATCCTGTTTATGAAAAAAAAAGCAAAATGAATGTGTAAGTTTTGAAACAAAATTTTTTTAAGTCGACATGAAAAAATTTAAAGCAAAACTAGAGGTTGTCGGAATGACAGCTATCCTTGCACTCCCTGTTTGACACAGAAAACAGTTGTTTTACACCCTGGGCATAATTTTTCTCAATATTTTTGAAATTAAACTATTGATAGTCGTTATTTTTACAAAAAGAAATTTAAGGATATATGGTTGTTAGGCAGAATTCCAAAAAATAAGTGGTCTTTGAGACTTTCAGGAAATTTACCAAGATTGGAATCAAATATTTTTGAAATCCATTTAGTAAAAATGTTAATGTTAAACTAAGCAAATTATTTTAGTATGGTTGCTAGGTAGAATTTCAAAAAATAAGTGGTCTTTGAGACTTGCAGGATATTAACCAAAATTGGAATCAAATATTTTTGAAATCCAATTGATGAAAATGTTTGTCCTAAATTAAAGAAGCTGTTTAAGTATGGTTGCTGGGTAGAATTCAAAAAAATAAGTTGTCTTTGAGACTTTCAGGAAATTTACCAAAATTGGAATCAAATATTTTGGAAATCCATTTAGTTAAAATGTTTGTCCTAAACTAAACAAATTATTTTAGAATGGTTGCTAGGTAGAATTCCAAAAGATAAGTGGTCTTTTAGACTTTCAGGAAATTTACCAAACTTGGAATCACATTTTAGAATTCTTATTATTCAAAATCTTGTTTTCTATCAAACAATTGCTTAATACATAATTATATGGTCAAATTTCAAAAAATATGAGTCTTTGATATTTTCAGGAAATTTACCGAACTAGAATCATAATTCCGAAAGCTTATTGCAAATCTACAGACAATATGCAACAACTCTGCATAAAGATTTTATCCCGAAATCCAAAAATGTAGGAGGAGTTTGTGTCACATGCCAAATGTGTTAAAGTCCACAACTTTGGGCCAAAATCAACATTTTGTAGCCTCTTGTTTGCACCAAGATAAAGATCAAAAATCCAAAAGCCTATTTGTGCATCTACAGACTCTCTGCAACAATTTTCAACAAAATTAAATCCATAAATCCATAAATGTAGGAGGAGTTTGTGTTACATGCCACATGTGTAAAAATTGACATCTTGGGGCCTCTTGTATACACCAAGAGCAATATCAAAAATCCGAAAGCTTATTGCGCATCTACAGACAATATGCAACAATTCTTCAACAAAATTAAATCCCTAAATCTAATCAAAGTACTGAAGTACTGTTTAGTCGGATTTACGCTTTAATTTCGAAAAAAGATAATCGTGAAATTATTTACGGGTAACAAAAGACTAAATAGAAAATGTTGAAGGTATAGAAGATGAAGAACAATAAAAGCGGTGTTGCATTTGGTTAATTTTAGCATGTATCTGTAGGAATTTTGTCTCCTGTACATTCAATCGTTGACAATATCCATTATTTTTTCTTGAAGTGTGGAGTTCTTATGACGATCTCCATTGATTGAGTTGTATGCTCTTTTGTTTTGTTTAGTTACAATTTTCAAAATTTTTCATTTTGGCTTTCATATTTTCTTTAAAAAATCATTTTTTTTCACCATCTGTAGTTATAATGCACTCATCTTCCCATTTTATTTGCCAAGTCATCAACTCGGTCGTGGTCGTGTGTATTTCGAATTGTCTTTTGGCCCCTCTTTCGGGCAATGGATGACAGTGTTTTTAGAGTCTTATGTCTGATCCCGCATCCATTGATGTTGACAAACATGGACGTAGCGTTGTTCGAGGTCCATCAAGTGAATTCTGCTCAAGCCAATGCAAATATAGTGCTAGGGTCCGTCTCCAATGTACTATTAGATATTAGTGTGTTTTCATTGTTGAAAGCCTCATATATTTTTGCGTCTAGCAAATGGGTATGACAAACGCACATCTCTTGGTAGTGGTTTAGTTAGTACGCTAGTTTATTGCAAGGCTATATTCTTTACCGCTGAAAGCTGCCCATTGTCTAGTGTCGGTCCAACTTGTTGATTCAGTGTAGCACATCGACATTATCATTGATAATACGGGGAATGTAAAAGGTTTACAATTAAACTGCAATGTTAGTGCTAACGAA
>MJUU01006486.1:15128-33306 GCA_002080025.1 Modiolus philippinarum
TGCATTTGCATCAAGGACGTATATTTAAATATACGTCGATCACTTAAAGGCCGTATATCAATATACGTCCCTACATTATCATTTGTCAGTATCACCAATACTTTATAAATCTGAACAAAAATATGTCAAAAGACAGTGAAATACACCGGCGGATCCAACCTTTGAAAAGGGGAGAAGTTCTGCACGAAATTAAAAAAAATCGGGAAAAAATGGATGTATCCACCCCCGAACTCATCTCTTAATCCACCGAAGAAAACATGAATAAGTGTTCATCCTTTGTCTCTATATTGGCAACTTAATATTGATTTCAGTATCGATAAAAGAACTATGCAAGTTATCATTTTTGAACAATTCTTAATCAAATTAGCACTACGTGCAAACTACGCTTACTAAATAAGAAAGAATTCTAATGAATTATTAGAGTTATTAATTAATTAATTTATTTATTTATTTATTTTGCATCTTTTAAATTCAGAAGCATTACAAATATTCTTGATTATTATTTCTACAACTACGGTAATATGTGAAGTTATTTATAATTAACTTGTCACGTGACACAATGTCAACTGCTAAAATATTCCCTCGACAATTCTATTTTAATTATGCTTAAACCTTACATTTATATGTTATATTTCTTATGCAGTTTACTATAATGTTAAAGAAGAAATTGGCAATGAATTTGGCCACAAACAATTGATTTTTGATCTCGAAGTGCATATTCATACCCGGGATTTTTCTGAAGAAAGCGACAGCATAAGAAGGATTTACGTACCGTAAATCCTCCTAAAAATGTAGCAGGAGTTTGAGTCACAAGAAAAGTGTGACCGACAGACAGACGGAGGGTATAACAATATCCATGAACTTTCATTAATCTGCATAAAAAGAAAACTTAAATCCTGTCCTCAACATGGTCAAAATTAAGTACATAATCAAGAAGTCAGACTGGCTTTCATTGTATATAAATGATAATGTAAGAATGTATGTAAGCATTTTACTTTGTAAAAAAAATGTATGCAAGCTGTAAATTGGTTTTATTTGTGCCAAAATTATGAGGAAACATATTTACTTGCATTTATTGTAGATGATGGCATTAATAAGTTGTGTTTGGATTTTTTAAATTGTACAAAAAACTTTATTGTCATTTTGAAATTAGATCTGTAAAATTGTCTTTATTATTGGAAATAAGTAATTATAACAGATGTTTTTTTCCAAAAAAATTACAGTGCATCCTGGTTATATTGCCACCTTTGAGACCAGAGGAATTTTTGGTGATAAGTGAGGGTGGCAACAATTATATTGAGGGAATAAATAACATGGAAGCTATGTAACTTTTTGAAAAATGGACTTTGAAAATGGTTGGCAATAAGTCAGGGACCGCCATTAAGGGGGATATAACGAGGGAGCACTGTATGTTATAATTTACATATTGGCAATCCTCCAGATGTTGTTTCATTTGTTAGAATTTGTCAAATGAACCACATAAATTTTAGCATTCGAGCTTCCCTTCTTAGCCCTACATCCTATGAACAGAACCCCCTGATTGTCAATGAACATTGACCTAGGCCACTCAATCCCTGACTGTTTAGTGTTCAGATACTGTACACACTGTACATTGTTGTTCAGTATGTGTAGTGTGTGGTTGTTATCATCTGATACTATGACATTGTCTGACTGAGTGGACACTATATCCTTAGGTGTAAACAGATGATCTGTATCATGGACATCAGGATGACCTGTATATATACCCCTGACCCCACCCCCCTGTCCTAATACTACCACCCTAGTATTATAACTATCAGATAACATATCAATTACATACAAGTTATTGACTTTGTCAGTAGTTATTTTATATGGATAAGTAAATAATGGCTTCTTGTCGTTGTCATATTGATGAACATGTTCATATCTTCCTTCCATGTCCATTACTACAACTTGTCTGGGTCCGCTGGCAGGAAAATGTGGTCCATCACCTATTGCTCCTATTATTATTTTATTGTCTGTAGATACATGTACAGCAGTTGTTCCAAGTGGTAATACACTGAACTTGGATTCCTTACTTTCCCTGTTGTACGTGGAATAATGTGAAGATTGGCTTTAAAAGAAGACAGGAGCAGATCTCCAGAGTGTGTTAATGCCATGTCAATAGTTCTGAAATTGAATGTTTTGTTGACTTGGATGGAACTATTGGAAAGTGTTACATTTTGTATTATTTCCTTAATAGCATTACTTATCCACAGTGATCTATCATTACAGCATACTAATGCTGTAACACCAGGAAATGATGTGATATATTGTTCTCTAACTTTTATTTCAACTTTTTCTGCAATGCTTTGCTCTATTGTTACTTCTAAATTTCCATGAATGGATTCAACAGATGATGAATTAATCTCCCCAGGAACAAACGAAGGTAATCTTTGGTACTTGGTGTCGATTGATTTTTTTGGATTGCTTTTTCAACTTACTTCTCTTTGATGCAATCTTAAACACCTCTTCAGCTTTATTAGAATCCATGGTTTGGATAAATGCTTTGTTTTCTGTCTCCAAATCTTTGATCGTCTTGACTGCATATGTTTCTTCATCCTTGTGTGTACTCTCTAGAGTTTTCCATCTCTGCTCAAGTTCATTCAGAAGTTTTTTTGTATGTTTTTCTACTGCATCTTTTACAGCTTTTTCATGATTGAGAATTTTCTTTTTTTGTGCAGTATAATGTGATCTTGCATTGGCTCTTAAAGAATACAGCATTGATACATCTGAGGTAAACTTCATCATGTCTGCCTTTAACTTCAGAATTCAAATCTTTGATTTTATCCAGCGATATTTTGTATCCTTCACAGATTTCTACCATGTTATGTGTATTGTGAACTTTAGCAATACACAATGGACAAACAACTTCTTCACACACTTTACAATACAAACAACACTTTTGGTCCTTATGCTGAATACAGTTTATATTGGTAAAGTCCAGGGTCCTTCCTGACAGAGCAGAATAAAGGGCAATGTTCTTAATATCCACTATGTTGTGTATTTGAATTTCCTGTGGACTTTACATCATCTAGAACACATAAATAACTGACAAGTCAAACATTTCCATTTGATTTCACTGGTTTCCTCACACATTTCACATAATAATGCTATCTGTCCACTTTGTATTGATTGGGAAAACGCCATTTTACTTTAAATTTTACAGCAATTAAATTATCTCATTTTAATATGTGCACATTTTAACTTCCTTGTTTCACTTTAATGAATATAGATAAAACTTTAAATGTTTACATTTAACAGAAAATCAAATATTTCTATAGATAATTGTAAATGTACAACATGTAAGGCCTTGTTATGTCACTGTGTCTGTATTGTTGTTAAGCATGCATATTAAAGTGGGGGGAGGGGATGTATAATCAGTGTTATAAGATTTTTGATTTGATTAATATATAGTGATATTAAGCACCTACCTTGGAAAGTGTTTATCATTTCTTGTTAGATCTTTTTAGGGAATTCACATGAAAATATTTCCTACTGAATCATTGTGTCTGAGCATAGCATGTTTGTTTTAAAAATGTCAATCACTTCCTCTCTTCTCCTACAAAATAAGGCCATAATAAAATAATTTTTAGATTTTTATCAATTTTTTATTCTCAAAATTTGGAGTGAGTGGGCAGGCAAATTTTATTTTATATTTTTATCAAATTATGTGAAATGCAGTCATTCTAAAAGAAGTTTATAACCCAAAGTGGCCCAAAAAATCAAAATAAAGTTTTTTTGGGGTGGGTCAAAAATTTGAATGGGCAGGGATGAGAAATTAGGATATCTTTTATTATGGCCTTAACAGTGATGGTTTGTATGTTTGCTTCAAAACTTTTGGGATTAAGGAAAAAATAATGTATCTAGGTTTGACTGTTTGTATAGTCTCCCTAAAATTTTCAACACTGGACAAGACATTTAACCAAATGTATATATTTACAGAACAGACAGTAACCATGGGAGCACAATGTCCGCCAGGTCTACAACCAGAAAAATGTTCATGTGTACATAATAATTGTGCTGGAGCAAAATTTGATGGTGATACATGTGTCACGATGACAGGGGAGGTAATTCATGAAATATATTAGTTAGTTTGTGAATGCACAAGATTAAATGTGACAGTAGCCTTAAAAATACTATAAAAATTCTCATTGCAACCAGAATCAATTTTAGAAAGTTACTACAGAGATTTTTCTCAAATATTTTAGCTCTGGTGCTTGATTGGTTGATTTTACAGGAGCAGGATGTCTTTTTTGGTGGTGGTGGGGTTTAGTGGTCAATTAAAAAAAGCCAAAATTCCAAATTTCAGTTATGGCTTTAAAATGCATAGACTGCCAGCCAATTTTAAGCATGATGATTTTGCTATTGTGATATTTATCAAATTCTTGAGTACATTGCACAAAATGTGGAAGTTAAGCTCACCTAAACAAAATAAGTTATATTATGGATGAATTAATATGATTTATATAGAGCTCAATTTTTTGTGTCGCCTGCGTTTACACAGTGGCGACATAAAGGGATCACTATCTGTCGTCTTACATCAGCATCCGCGGCGGCGGCGTCACAAAAATTTGTCACATTTTTCTCAGGAACCATGTATCCAAGCCTTCTGCAATTTGGCATGGAGAATAAGTATGGGGACCTATACTGTGTAACAGAGTTTTGGATGTCTCCCATGTCCCCTTCCTGTTTGATGCAACTTAGAATATTTTTTGTCTCTTGAAAATTTCTGTCACGTTTTCTCAGGAACCACAGATCTGAGCTTTCTGCAATTCAGTGTGGAGTATCATTGTGTGGACCTATATCCTGTAAAAACAGTTTTGGATCTCCTTCATGCCCACTTCTTGTTTGATAGAACTGCTGAAGCATATTCAACAAAACTTTAAAGGAATGGTGAACTAAAGGTCCTTAACACAGATATCTCATTTTGTCCTGATCCGATAAAAAAGATTGGCTGACAGCGCAGAACTTGGGTTTAACATTGGACCCTAGGAGAAAAATCACATTTTAATCTTTTCCTCTGAAACCGCTGAAGCAAATTCAAATAAAACTTTGAAGGAATGGTGTACTAAAGGTCCTCGACACAGATTGCTCATTTTGTTCGGATGCGATAAAAAACATGGCCACCAGCACAGAACATAGTTTAACATTGAACCAGGGATCCGGAAATGCCCTTTTTTGTCGGTCATGACCGAAATTTTCAATTTTTGACCGAAATGAATTTCAAGTTTTCGGACATTCAATAAGAATTGTATGTATAAATATCGGACATTCTACAAGACAATGCATGCAGACTTTGACTTTAATCACCAAACTGCTAATTAAATTTGATGTAACATGTCAACAGGTAATTATTAAATAAACATGTCATCACCTTTAATCCGATTAACAGCATGTGATTAGGACAGGTAACACCGACAATTACCCTTGTGATGATGATAACAAGGGGCGGTAAATACCCAGGGGGTAAATATTTACAGAGGAAGCGTTTGAAATAGAGAATTTTACTTCAAACATGATATTTTCTTTTTAATTTCAACTTAATACCGACTGGTACTTTTGGTTTCTACTTACTTTTCGATTGTGCATGTGTTTTCATAAAACTTATGCGAAGATCGGTAAAGCCCTGACATCGCTGTAAATAAAAAAAAAAATTTATTTAAATCCTACTGAATTCTGTTAGTGCCTCTAATAGCCTTTCCAATCTAAATGCGATTGCATTTCACAGCCGTTTCCGATATTGTTCGAAATTACAACACATGTTTCATTTCCGGTTTACTTTCATTTTGTCATCGAAGGGAATATCAAGTGCAATTTCGACATTTGGACATCACTGCTGATAATAAACATTAATTATTAACCTACATGTAATGCAACCACAGACATCAGAATACGAGACAAGAATCCTACGTTGGGTTGAAAACAGCTTAAGATATGCATCATTGAAAAAAGAGTGGTGATGGTAAAGACGATGTCAAAAATTCCATCCACATGTTCTGACCTCCCAAAAATGACCGAAATCGGTTCCAAAAATTTCCGGATCCCTGCATTGAACCCTATGGGAAAATCACATTTTCATCTTCTCCCCTGAAGCAAATTTAAACAAACTTTACAGGAATGATGTACTAAAGATCCTTAACAAAGATTGCTTGTTTTGTTTTCAACAAAAAACATAGCCGACAGCACAGAACATAGTTTAACATTGGACCCTATGGGAAAAATTTTATTTTCATCTTCTCCCCTGAAACCGCTAAAGCAAAATCAACCAAACTTTACAGGAATGATGTGCTAAAGGTCCTTAACAAAGATAGCTCATTTTGTTTTGATCTCCTAAAAAACATGGCTGACAGCGTGGAACTTAGGTTTAACATTGGACCCTTTTGGAAAAATCACATTTTCATCTTCTCCTCTGAAACCGCTGAAGCAAATTCAACCAAATTTTACAGGAATGATGTGCCAAAGGTCCTTAACAAAGATAGCTCATTTTGTTTTGATCCCGTAAAAAACATGGCCGACAGTGTGGAACTTAGGTTAAACATTGGACCCTATTGGAAAAATCACATTTTCATCTTCTCTTCTGAAACCACTGAAGCAAATTCAACCAAACTTTAGAGGAATGGCGTACTAAAGGTCCTTAACACAGATTGCTCATTTTGTTATGATCCGATAAAAAACATGGCTGACAGCGCGGAACTTTGGTATAACAATGGACCCTAGGGGAAAAATCACATTTTAATCTTTTCCGCTGAAGCAAATTCAAGGAAACTTTAAAGGAATGGTGTGCTAAAGGTCCTTAACACAGATTGCTCATTTTGTTCCAATCCGATAAAAAACGTGGCCACCAGCACAGAACATAGTTTAACATTGGACCAAAATGGGAAAATCATCCTATTCATCATCTTCTCTGAAACTATTCAAGCAAATTTAACTAAACTGTATTGGAATGATGTATAGAAGACAAAAAAACACAGATGCTGATGGAGAACATAGCTAAATATTAGAAAACATTATTTTGGTAATGCATGGCATAGAAGCATTTTGTCAGTTGAGCAATACAGACTCAGTCTCTGAGCCTCTAGTCCTCAGGAACCATGTATCTGGCCCCTTTGAGATTTGGTATGGCGTATCAGTATGGGCCAATAAAAACATTACATTTAAAATGTCTACACTGCCAATAAAAACATTACATTCATTTCTAAATCTGCCAATAATAGCATTACATTAATTTCTAGATTTGCCAATAATAATATTACATTAATTTCTGAGTTTGCAGAATTTAAATAATATACTGTTATAACAAAAGACAGAAAATATATCCTTGGATACTTGGAGTTGGTTGGCTCTTGTCAACTTTTAAAATAATTGAATTCATATTTTTCAGCCTAAAGTATTATGTCGTTACTCCAATCCAGGTCATGTGATACTGTTTAATGTAGAGGGGTCGGGAACAGTAGTATGTCCTAAAGGAACAGAGATTGTTGGGTGTTCTTACTGGGACAGGTAATATATAGATTGTTATGTTGAGAACATGAGTCATCAAAATATTTATTACGGTACTATTTCCTTGTTATCAGATTCCATTTTCTACTGGATGATATCTGGAGAAAGTCAGAAATTTTAGTATTTTTAGCTCATCTGACCCAAAGGGTCAGGGTGAGCTATTGCCATCACTTGATGTCTGTCGTCCGTCTGTTGTCCGTCTGTTAACTTTTCACATTTTCATCTTCTCCTCTGAAGCCACTGAAGCAAATTCAACCAAACTTTACAGGAATGATGTGTGGAAGGTCCTTTACAAACATGGTCGCCAGCGCAGAACTTAGGTTTAACATTGGACCCTTTGGGAAAATCACATTTTCATCTTTATACCCCGCAAACAAAGTTTGGGGGGGTATATAGGAATCACCCTGTCTCTCTGTCTGTCTGTCTGTCTGTCTGTTCGTCCATCCGTCCGTCTGTCTGTCCAACTGTCCGTCCGTCTGTCCACACTTCTGGTAAACAGAACTCCTCTTAAACCACTTGAAGGTTTTTGATGAAACTTTACACAAAGGAAGGACACTATCTGGAGATGTGCATGAAGGAATATAATTATTGTCCGAAACCAGGAAGGGGAGATAATTCGACTTTGACTTTTCGTTGATTTCCTATGTATGAGTTACCTTGTAAGCACAACTCCTCATAAACCACTTGAAGGATTTTAATGAAACTTTACACAAAGGAAGGACACTAACCAGGAAGGGGAGATAATTCCACTTTGGCTTTTCATTGATTCCCTATGTATGTGTTCTTTATGGGTTACCTTGTAAGCGCAACTCCTCTTAAACCACTTGAAGGATTTTTATGAAACTTTACACAAAGGAAGGACACGATATGGAGAAGTGCATGAAGAAATATAATTATTGTCCGAAACAAGGAAGGGGAGATAATTTGACTTTTGACTTTTCATTGATTCCCTTTGTATGAGTTACCTCGTAAGTGCAACTCCTCTTAAACCACTTGAATAATTTTGATGAAACTTTTTAAAGGAAGAACACTATATGTAGATGTGCATGTAAGAATATGATTATTCTTTGAAATCAGGAAGGGGAGATAATTCGACTTTGACTTTTGTTGATTTCTCCTGCAATTATCTTTTTTTTTTCAAGAAAACAATTTAAGCATAGATATTGTGAAGTCAAACTGTTGGAGAGACACACTTTTTTCATTGCAATCCTCTTGAAAAGTTGTTTTCAAAGTGTTGTAATGAAATTTCTCTTATGCTTATGATTTTTATGTAAAATGTCAAATAGGCTAAAAAAGGTAAATTTCATATTTGTCTGATTTAGACNGAGTATTTTCATTGGCACCCTTGTGAAAAGTTCTTTCTTGAAGATTATATCATTATGTCCATACTTGTATTGTGTCCACACTTGTACTGTGTCCACACCTGTATTGTGTCCACACCAACTTAAATTTGCACTTACCATATCGATCCAGGGTTAAATGAGCGGGGGGTATATTTGGCTGCCATTTGGCAACAGCTCTTGTTTCCTCTGAAACCACTGAAGCAAATTCAATCAAACTTTCAAGAATGATGTACTAGAGATCCTCAAGAAAGTTCTGATCCGATTAAAAACATGGCCGCCAGCACGGAACATATTTCAACATTGGACCCTATGGGAAAATCACATTTTCATCTTCTCCTCTGAAACCACTGAGGCAAATTCAACCAAACTTTAAAGGAATGATGTATGGAAAGTCCTTTACAAAGATTGCTCATTTCGTTCTGATCCGAAAAAAAACATGGCCACCAGTGCGGAACTTAGGTTTTACATTGACCCTATGGGAAAATCACATTTTCATCTTCTCCTTTGAAACCACTGAAGCAAATTAAACAAACTTTACAGGAATGGTGTACTAAAGATCCTCAAGAGAGATTGCTCATTTCGTTCTGATCCGATAAAAAGCATGGCCGCCAGCACAGAACATAGTTGAACATTGGACCCTATTGGAAAATCACATTTTCATCTTCTCCTCTGAAACCACTGAAGCAAAGTCAACAAAACTTTACAGGAATGATGTATGGCAGGTCCTTAACACAGATTGCTCATTTCTTTCCAATCCGATAAAAAGATGGCCGCCAGCACAGAACATAGTTTAAACATTGGACCCTATGGGAAGATAGCATTTTCATCTTTTCCTCTGCAACCAATTAAGCAAATTCAACAAAACTTTGCAGGAATGATGTATGGAAGATCTTTGGATAAGATTGCTCATTTTGTTTTGATCTGATAAAAAAAACATGGTGGCCAGTGCGGAACATAGTTTAACATAGGATCCTATGGGAAAATCTATTAAGAAACGATTAAAGCAAATTTAACTGAACTGTATTGGAGTAATGAATGGAAATATATTAACAAAGAATACTCATTTCATTTGAATCTAACAAAATCATGGATGTCAGTAGAGAACATAGCTTAACATTAGACCCTGTAAGAAAAACATTTTTGGTCATCAGCATAGGCATGGCTTAAAAGCATCTTTATCAGGTGTGCGATACAGGCTCAGTATCTGAGCCTCTAGTTTTATTGTGCAATTAAAATAATGTTGAAAAATTATGTTGTTAGAATAAATAAAATCTAGAACATAATATATCTAATATATGTGGGGGCATTTGGGGGGGGGGGGTAATGTGATTGTGTGAGCATGCTCACCAGGGGCCTTTAATTATATTTGTCATATTTAGAATCAAAATAAGGTAATAAGCTGCCCTTTATTGTAGTTTGAATAAATATGAGTTGTATCTACATTCTTGGTATTTTAGCCCTAGAAAACACTTTGGCTAAAACAATCAAGAAAACAATGCCTATCCATGTCAGATCTACAAAGGATAGCATGCATGACTTATTTCTTAAATATAACGGCAGCAAACTATAAAATGCAAATTCCATAATCAATCATTGGTTACCTTCAACCAACTAAGCATTAGATAATATGTCATGTAATCCATACAACCACTTGACAGAAATGCTGCTGTTGTCTCATTCATAATGAAAATTGGAGTTCTTAGAATGGGAGAAATATAGATTACACCACAAGATCCCGTCCATTACCATATTTTATCCCCTAGAGATAGTTAAATTTAAAAATTTTAATTGTGAGGCTTGCCGAGCATTTTAAAATTTTTAAATTTAACTAGCGAGAGTGGATAAAATATGGTAATAATCGGGATAAAGTGTTGTAATCTTTTTCTCTAATGATCAATGATAAACACCAAGAATTGTATTCCGAATAGATTTGGCAGGAAATAGCACGGGGCTTTATTCAACATACGTTGAATATAGAAAATTTATCTAACGGGTCAAAACCAGTTAAAACTTGAATTTATTATACCATAATATTACAAGAGAAAAAATGAGCCTTTGATGAAACAAGTTCATAAAATAAACATTTAAATATGAAATTCATAGGAAATTAATATATGCACATCAGACAATCAATTAATCAATTAGATATTTTTATAATTGCTTATCAAAATCTCAAGTTTTCTTTTATAACAACTTTAGTTGTTATTTAGATACAGAAATATCTGTTAGTCTTTCTGTTTGTAAGGAATACTTGTAAAAGATTTTCTGTTTATGTAGTTCAGGTCAACTGAAAGGATCAGGTCTAGCTGATAATATCCAGTACAATACAGGTACATGTAGTATGAGACATGGGTGTCAACAATGTCGTCTGCAAGCCAGGTGTAAAAGTAAGTCAAATTACATTATGTGAAATTTACTGTAATGAAAATTAGTTTTAAAAAATATTTGAAGCAATTAGTGAATGACCCATCATTGCTCTATTTTGAGGTATAGTGTTTTCTGTGGATTATATTCATTACATTTATTTCCAAAATCTCTACATAATTTATACCCCTGCTCTGTACGAGAGGGCGGTATACTGTTTAACCCTTGTCTGTCTATCTGTCCTTCTGTCTGGAACATTTTTCATCATGGATTTCTCAGCTTGTGTGTGATAATTTGATTATTGCATGATGAGTTGTATGGTATCACTTATCTACTTCCTTTTTGGGGATAACTTTGATTTCCCATTAAAGCCATTTATTGAAATATTTCGTCAAGGATTTCTCAGTTTGTGTATGTAGTCATAATTTGAAATTTTGTCTGAAGCTTTGGTAGGAATTGTTTTTGATGTGTATCTAGTCAGTTTGTTCTAAAATCAGCAAAACAGGCCACTGTTGAATACAGTAAATAATAATAAAGCTTATAGTAAATGATTGTTTTTCTTATAAATTTTGTTCAATATTCAGACTATATAAGACGAAAAGTATGTCCCATGTTTTCACACGCTTTCTGGTATAACATGTCATGTCATGACATGATTTCTCATTGTCAGAGGTTGGCAACTATGATCTTAATGCTCATCATTTGCATCTTACTCCATGTGACCTAAAGGTCAATTCATTCTTATATCTGGATGGAACAACTGAAAATCAGTTTATTAGATCAGTTGTCTTTAAGGGCATCAGAAGTTTCACTTGCATAAATTTTGCATAGTTGATGTGGCATATTTTTATTTTCATAGAAAATTGCATTTTTAGCTCACCTCGCTAATGCCAGGGTGAGCTTTTGCCATCACAATGCAACCGTCGTCCGTCCATCCGGCTGAATTTTTCATTCAAAGATCTTCTCCTCTGAAACTACTGGGCCAATTGGGACCAAACTTGGCCACAATAGTCCTTGGATGGTCCCCTATAAAAAAGGTGTTTTTCAGGTTTGTGCAATATCCAAGATGGTCGCCAGCGGGAAACATAGTTTTAACATTGGACCCTATGGAAAAACACATTCAAAGATCTTCTTCTCTGAAATTACTGAGCCACTTGGCACCAAACTTGACCACAATCGTCCTTTGTTGGTCCCTTACAAAAAAGGTGTTTTTCAGGTCTGCGCGATATCCAAGATGGCCGCCAGCGGGAAACATAGTTTTAACATTGGACCCTATGGGAAAACACATTCAAAGATCTTCTTCTCTGAAACTATTAAGCCAATTGGCACCAAACTTGGCCACAGTAGTCCTTTGGTGGTCTTTTTCAAATAGGTGTTTTTCTGGTTCGCGCTATATCCAAGATGGTCGCCAGCGGGAAACATAGTTTTAACATTGGACCCTATGGAATATACATTCAAAGGTCCTCTTCTCAGAAACTACTAGTCCAATTAGAACCAAACTAAGCCACAATGGTCCCACAATGGTGCTTAGGTGGTCCCATCCAAAAAAATGTATCTAGCAGGTCCGTACCTCATCCAAGATGGCCACCATCTGGAACATAGTTTTACAATGGCCTTATTGATTTTAAGGGGAACCCTTTGCCCAAATTTTTGATTTTTTATTTGAATTGTGGTCTGAATGTTTTAATTTCAGCAGTATGTATTACCTTGATTATAATGGGAACCCCTGCCCAAATTTTTATACCCCTGCAAACAAAGTTTGGGGGGTATATAGGAATCACCCTGTCTGTCTGTCCGTCCGTCTGTCCACACTTCTCGTAAGCGCAACTCCTCTTAAACCACTAGAAGGATTTTGATGAAACTTTACACAAAGGAAGGGCACTATATGGAGATGTGCACGAAGGATTATTATTATTGTCGGAAACCAGGAAGGGGAGATAATTCGACTTTGACTTTTCATTGATTCCCTATGTATGGGTTACCTCATAAGCGCAGCTCCTCTTAAACCACCTGAAGGATTTTGATGAAACTTTACACAAAGGAAGAACACTTTATGCAGATGTGCATGAAGGAATATAATTATTGTTTGAAATCAGGAAGGGGGATAATTTGACTTTGACTTTTCGTTGATTCCCTGTGTATGGGTATAAACCTCATAAGCGCAACTCCTCTTAAACCACTTGAAGGATTTTAATGAGAGAAGTGCATGAAGGAATGTAATCATTGTACAAAACCAGGAAGGGGAGATAATTTGACTTCAACTTTTTGATTCCTTCTGCAATAATCTTTTTTTTTTCAAAGAAATAATTTAAAGCGTAGATATTGTGAAATCAAACTGTTGGAGCGTTTTTTCATTCTAATCCTCTTGAAAATTTTTTTTCAAAGTGTTGCAATGAAATTTTTCTAATGCTTAGATTTTTGTGTAAAATATTAAATAAGTTAAAAAGTGAATTTGTCTGATTTCAACAGAGTATTACAGTGGAACCCTTGTGAAAAGTTCTTTCTTGAAAATTATATCATTGTGTCCATACTTGTATTGTGTCCACACTTGAACTGTGTCAACACTTGTATTGTGTCCACACCAACTGAAATTTGCACTTACCATATTGATTCAGGGTTCAATGAGCGGGGGGTATATTTGGCTGCCATTCGGCGACAGCTCTTGTTTTTGAATGCTGTTCTGTTATGGGTTGTAATGGATGGTGGATCTTTCAGTTGCCATGGAAACCAAACAAGAATACTGTCATTTAAGGAAAAAAAAGTATTCTGCTAAATTTTATGTTTTTTTTTACTATTGGAAATGCCTTTTATCTATGTCAGCCATGGTCCAGGTGAGGGATACAGGCACTTGAGAGCCTCTTGTATAGCCTTATAATGATTTTTGTCTCGCCCGCGACGAAAGATGCGGAAAGCGAGACATAGGTGTGCAAAGTATGACGATAACGATGTCATTAACTTTTACTAAATACAGGATATTTTGAAAACCCTTTGATGTAGGAACATCATATTTGGTCCAGTGGTAGTACTAATCAAGTGCTACCTGACGGACATAGCGTCATGTGACCTTGACCTCAATTTCACAGTCGAGTGGCCACGTTAAGTTTTTCTGCTTAAGTCCATTTCTCAATATCTAGAAGTGGTAGGTTGATAAAATTTGGTATGTAGGTTGGTCTTGGGTAGTACATGTTAGTCTGGCAGGTTACTTTTGTCCTTGGCCTCAATTTTACTGTCTAGTGGCCACGTTAAGTTTTTCTGCTTCAGTCCATTTCTCAATAACTGTGACTTTTGTCCTTGACCTCAATTTCACGGTCTAGTTGCCACGTTAAGTTTTTCTGCTCAAGTCCATTTCTCAGTAACTAGAAGTGGTAGGTTTATAATATTTGGTATTTTGGTTGGTCTTGGGTAGTACATGTCAGTCTGGCAGGTGAATTTTGTCCTTGACCTCAATTTCACGGTCTAGTAGACACGTTAAGTTTTTCTGCTTAAGTCTATTTCTCGATAACTAGAAGTGGTAGGTTGATAATATTTGGTATGTAGGTTGGTCTTGGGTAGTACATGTCAGTATGGCAGTTGACTTTTGTCCTTGACCTCAATTTCACGGTCTAGTTGCCACGTTAAGTTTTTCTGCTTAAGTCCATTTCTCAATAACTAGAAGTGGTAGGTTGATAATATTTGGTTTGTAGGTTGGTCTTGGGTAGTACATGTTAGTCTGGCAGGTGACTTTTGTCCTTGACCTTAATTTCAAGGTCTAGTTGCCACGTTAAGTTTTTTTGCTTAAGTCCATTTCTTAATAACTAGAAGGGGTAGGCTGATATTATTTTATGGAAGAGTTATCAGCAGTATTATTGTCTGTGCATAACATAACTTTGGTCATAATTGTGGAACTTAATGAAAATTCAAAATAATGTTGCCTTATAGGAAATATGAAATTCTTTTATCAAATTATCTCCCTTGTTTAAATTCTGTGTTCTGTAAAACCAGCAGCCGATTTAAAGCACAAGCTTTTATATACAGAAAATGTTATAAATGGAATTAAGGAGTGAAAATTTCAAATACTTGGGAACCTACTTTACATATTAAATAACTGTTTTGTTAAATTTCTTTATGTATGAAACCTAAATGAACAATTATTAGACAAAAATGGCGGAATGATACCACTGAGACAACATATTGAATGTTTCAACTATATGTGATATTTTGATATAGTTCTTCTAAAATTACATGTCTTCAATAATGTCAACAGTCAACAGATTTTGAGATAGATAAGCTAGGGCAAAAAGAGGTGAATAAATATGGAATATAGGACATTTTGTCTTTGATACGGACTTTATCACGGCCAGTATCAAGTGAGTCCGTTAGGGCGAGCTTGATGCGTTACACCGTGATAAAGTCCGTATCAAAAACCAAAATGTCTTGTATTTCTTTTATCGGTAATTCACAAACTGATTAATAGAACTCAATAATAAATAGAAATATGCTGAAATTTCTATTTTAGTACAGTTAATCTATTGCTTATTACAATAATTTATATGCATTCTTCATTCAACGCGTTATGCGTATGAACACGACAACTAGTAACAAAACATGACGTCAGCATAGCAACCCGCACGTGACGTCATCACAGTGACCCAATATTTTCGTGATATTGTCCAGTTCGGTGATACTGAGAATATCAGTCTCTGTAGATCAAAGGAAATTCGTACAAATTACCAATAAAAGAAAATATTTTCTATTGTTTGCTTATGTTTTGATGGACTGCTTATAAATATGAACATAGAACTTTGTTATCAGATTTTTGATACCAGTTACAATATCTGAGGTGTAAGGAGGCAAAGAGGTTAAAATTCTCCTTTTATTTCTAAAAAAATATTTACTTGGATCTTTTCTGGACTTCTGTTTAGGCTAGTTTTCAGAAGTAAATGGCAGGTATAATGTAGTTTGTTCCAATTTTGAACTGTTCGAGGCGTAAAAAATGTCACTTCAGCATTAAACTAGTCAAAAACACTTATTACTATGTCAACTGTCAAATTGTATCAATGCCTCTGATCAATGTGTAATGAGTGAATGGTGCATTTGATGTCTTAATTTCAAACAGGAACATCAGTCTGTAAAGCAGATGTGTGATATTCATTGTTTGTGATTTATACTGTCTTGTACTATTTATAGAATATGACTGTGGATGTCAGAACGGAGGTCACTGTCACATGGTCACAGGAAATTGTGTGTGTAAGGATGGTTACTATGGTGACAAGTGTGAATCCTTTGATTACTGCAGTTTCTACGAGGATCAGAACAAACAAAGTGCCTGTGGGTCTGGAGGTAAGCTGGACGATTGCTATGGAAACAAGTTATGAGATAGGATAACTCATCAATTTTGGCATAACCTGTATGAAAAGAGTTAGTTATGAACAAATTTCAAGGAATTATCCTATTAAGATATGTAAAACTCTTACTCAGTGGAATAGGCTAAAAGTTAACAGGAAAGTATATTCAATTGATTTTCTATTATAATGGATAATGGGAACATTACTGTGATATGTAAGAAATTTTGGATTGGTGAGTTAATGTGCGATACCCATTGTCATTTGTATGGTTTACCTTTCCTTCATTGGAGGTTGCTTGTCATTTCTTCTACAGCATTGAAAAAATAATATTTTTATCCTCCCTTCTTTAGGGGTTGGTATATAGTGATCATGTTGTCAATCTGTCTGTCCGTTTGTCCGTCCATACATTCGTTTGTCCGTCCACCATAGGGTACTTACTTTGTGGCGACAACTCCTCCTAGACCATGTGATGAAATTCATAGAAACTTTCACAGAATGTTAAGTATACATTGCCGTTGTGCATCATTTATTAAAGAATTTTGATTTGATCTTTTTAGGTGGGAGCAGGGGTATGATATTAGTGAGCTTTGCTCACATTTTTAGCTCACCTGGCCTAAAAGCCATGTGAGCTTTTGCCATCACTTGGCTTCCGTCGTCCGTCCGTCCGTCCGTCCGTAAACTTTTCACATTTTGGCTATCTCCTCTGAAACCACTGAACCAATTTCAACGAAACTTTACAGGAATGATGTATGGAAGGTCCTTTACTTAGTTTGCCCAAAATTTTTCCGATACGCCAAAAAACATGGCCGCCAGCGCTGAACTTAGATTTAACATTGGACCCTATGGGAAAAAGCATATATTTGCTATCTCCTCTGAAGCTACTGAAGCAAATTGAACCAAACTTTACAGGAGTGATGTATGGAAGGTCCTTAACTTAGTTTGCCGAAATTTTTTCGATCCGTGAAAAAATATGGCCGCCAGCGCAGAACATAGTTTAACATAGGACTCTATGGGAAAAGCAAATATTTGCTATCTTCTCTGAAATTACTGAAGCAAATGGAACCAAACTTTACAGAAATGATGTATGGAAGGCCTTTTACTTAGTTTGCCGAAATTTTTTCGATCTGTGAAAAAACATGGCCGCCAGCACGGAACAAAGTTTAACATGGGACCCTATGGGAAAGGCAAATATTTGCTATCTCCTCTAAAGTTACTGAAGCAAATGGAACCAAACTTTACAGGAATGATGTATGGAAGGTCCTTTACTTAGTTTTTCGAAATTTTTTCGATCTGTGAGAAAACATGGCCACCAGCATATCTGAAATGTATAGAAGATCCTTTGCAAAAATTATTCATTTCAATAGGATCAGACAAAAGACGTGGGTGCTAATGAAGAACATAGCTAAACATTTGACCCCATTGGTAAGGAAACATTTTTTTTAGTCATGTATGGTGTAGAAGCATTTTGACAGGTGAGCGATACAGGCTCAGTCTCTGAGCCTCTAGTTCTTGTTAAACTTAGTTTTGAGTTATTGGCAATATGGTGTCTTGTAGTTTATTAGTTTAAATGGCAATGATGAGGCCCGTCATGGGTTTCTTGATTACCTGATTATCAGGGCATTTTTT
>MJUU01006486.1:33482-51250 GCA_002080025.1 Modiolus philippinarum
CCCCCCATGAGGATCCCAATGATTTTAAACTTAATCTAGCCTTGTCACCATCACTACGCTACATGCAATCCATAAAGATATTTTTAGTTTTTCTGATATCTTCTATTATACAGGAATATGTAATGCTGTCCCCCAGAACAGTGTAAAGACATACGGTGGTGACAATGTTGGAGATCACTGTGTATTTCCATTTACATTTAATGGTACACTGTATGGTTCATGTGTAGAGAGCAATGAGGTATAATAAATTGCTGAAAGAATTTTATAAAACTCTGAACACCATTTAAAAATGGCTTTTGGAAATATATACAAATCAAAGCTCCGATGGAGCTTAACTCGAAAGGCCTGAAAATCTCTATGTGGCAAAACTTCATAGTCATGCAAAGAACTGCTGCATAAAAAATAACAAATTAATTTGCTATATTGGCCCTAGAGAACTGATTTGATCAAGGGGAATAGAAAGTACAATTTATTAAAAGTCAATAAAAAATCACAGGCAATTCCATAATCATGTGAATATGATCGAAATGGGTGATTTAATTCGTATGTGTGTCCAGTTCAACTCATGTGCTAAATAGCCAATCGAGGTAAACAAATACATCCATGGATTTGAGAACTGATTCGACAAACATGAACAGAAAGTACAATTTATATATTAAGTTATTTTGTATAAATACTATACGTGAAAATAATCGGAATGTGTGATTTTGTATGCATGTTGATTCCATTGCTATAAATACACATGACATTGGTAAACATCTTTGACAAAGTTTTACGTGACAGTATTACTGGATTTATTCCAAGAGACAGGGACGAAAATACTGTCAATATTTATGTTCTGTATGCTATATACTGTGGAAGTACTTTTATTCGTGGACATCAATTTTCGTGGTTTTGAGAAATATCACTTTTTCGTTGGCACTTAAATTCGTGGTTTTGAATTCAATACATTAAACTCCATGCAAAAAAGACATTTCGTGGGGAACGTAATTTCGTGGTTTTAGCCAACCACGAAATCCACGAAAATTGGAACCCCACGAACAATAATACTTTCACAGTAATCAATTCTATATAGCAACACCGTCAATATTCGACTTACAAAAAAGCATTTTGAAAGAAATTTATGCACTATATTTTGATCAGAAGCATGTAGCTCTTCAAATAGGTTAATAGGCCTGAAGCCTCACTTGACTTTCTTGGATGGTTTTAACAACTCTCAGCCTCGCTTTGGAGTTAAAAAGTACAATGTGTAGCTGTTTTGAAAACAACATATTGATAAAGTAGTGCAACCATGGCTTTCTGCAATATATATCCCAGCAGAGTGCTAGCTTCATTCTTATATACATGTAAGTACACCCATTTTTAGCTCAACTGGCCTAAAAGGCCATGTGAGCTTTTGCCATCACTTTGCGACCGTCGTCCGTCTTCCGTCCGTAGTTCGTCTGTCCGTCAACAATTTCAAAAATCTTCTCCTCTGAAACTGCTGAGCCAATTGTAACCAAACTTGGCCTGAAGCATCACCAGGGTATGCAGTTTTAAAAATTGTGTTGGATTAGTCTGAAGACCAAACAACATGGCTGCTGTTACTAAAAATAGAACATAGGGGTAAATTGCTGTTTTTTGCAAATAACTGAAAAACCGTTACAGATATCAAAAATCTGACGTGGGTAAAAGTGATCTACCCACCCTGTAAATTTTCCAGAAAATCTGATAACCCGTCTTGGAGTAATTGCCCCTTTTTTGAAAAAAATTATGTTTTTTTATGTTACTTTCGTCTTATATATTGAAAATGATAGAAGATCTACCTGCCCTGCAATTTCGAAGAAAATCAGAAAACCTGTCTTGGAGTTATTGCCCTTTTTCTGTAAAATTTGCAAAATTTTAACTTTATTAATTTTTTTTATCAAAGAAACTATAAGAGATAGAAGAGATAGAATTGCAAAAATGTTCAGCATGTCAAGATCTACCCATCCTGAAATTTTGAAGATAATCCAAAAACCATTGTAGGAGTTATTGTCCTTTTTTCACGGAATTTTCAAAATTTTCATCATTTCATCTTTTATTTCCAAAACTATAGGAGATGAATGTTAAGTGTAAATTGATAAGATGTTTGCAATGCTGTGGCAACTTCAAAACTGACGTTGAAAATTATTGGTTGACCGCCATTTTCAAAATGACCCAAAAAAAAGGCGGGAAAATTCAACATTTTCCGATTTCAATGAAATTTGATTTCCAAATAGATATTGATGTTGCGACTTCAAACTTGTGTTGATAATTGTTTGTTGACCACCATTTTCAAAATGGCCGCCAAAAAAGGCGGGAAAATTCAACATTGTCCGATTTCAATGAAATTTGGTTTCCAAATAGATATTGATGTTGCGACTTCATTTCAATGACATTTGGTTTCCAAATTGGTTTTGATGTCGCAACTTCAAAACTGATGTTGAAAATTGTTCCTTGACCACCATTTTCAAAATGGCTGCCCAAAAAAGGCAGAAAATTCAACATTGTCCGATTTCAATGAAATTTGGTTTCCAAATAGATATTGATGTTGCGACTTCAAAACCGGTGTTGAAAATTGTTTGTTGACTGCCATTTACAAAATGACGTTTGGACTTTAAAACTGGAAAGTGGCAAGAATGTTTTTTGTCAAAAAAGCCCAACAAAGACATATAGTAAAACATTATCAGACTTTAAAAACAGTTCAGGATATTGGAAGTGTTTGAGCTACGAAAGTTTGAGAAACTGGAGATCAACTGTATAACTTACAATGTTACCTTGGTTGTGGCAACTGAAAGCCAGGTGAGCGATACAGACTCATGGAAGCCTCTGGTTCCTTTGTTTATGAATATACTCTGAAACTTTAGAAATTTTTCTAATACCATTAATTACCTTTAGTCTTGTATCCATCGTCTCTGTCTGTTTCTCTCACTAGTAATTAGTAAGAAATATGAAGTAAATTTCAATGAGACAACAACTTATTTAAGGTACTAGACCTAGGTTAAGGGAGATAAACTCTTTAAATTAGTAAGGCATTTGAAACAGGCAGTTTAATTGTTGATTTTTAAGCATTGGTTTGAAAAAGAATCAAAATCATCCATGTTCCTTAGAAGCTTAGATTATATTCATGAAAATGAACTTAACAAACATACAAGTGATTTTTAAGAGTTATGTCCCTTTACCTAGGTCTACCTACCAGGCAAACAGTGTACAAAGGGTAATAACTTATACATTTTAAGTGCACTATGCCAAGCTTTAAATATTCTCATCTAGTGTACATTTATGTACTATTCCGACTAGTGCTGCCCCCTGGCTCACTATACTTTGCTCCGTTTTATTCAAGGGACAGATCAAGACAAAATGGAAAAGAAGAAATTACACTGTATGACATCACAATGCCAAAACTTTGAGCTTGGATCTGTTTGAAAATGTCAGATTATGTATTGTAATGTCATAGACACAGACAAAAATGAAGATGGATATCTGTGTTTTCTTAGCCTGCTTCTGAATGGATAATTCTAATTTTCTGTCATATTAGAATTAAAACAATTCATGGCAGGCATAGTTTTGTTGTCATTTAACCAGTGGCTGAAACTTTATAGTCTTAAATTTTACCCTCGTGAAATTTGAATACCGTAAATTGGGATATTTTGGCAGTTTTCTACTAAAATGTGCATGTTTTATTAAGGCATGTTGAATTTTGGCGCTTCGGTAAAACAGCTGTGTTTTATCTGTTGCTTTATTTGATAAACAACAGTTTATTTGTTGAAGAAACATGTCATGTCCACTTCATGTTTAAGTTTAATTGCTGGTTTGATAGAGATTAAAAGAAAATATACTCTATCTGTGGTAAAATTATGCAACTAATACTTGCTTGATTTCATTGAAATATGCATATATGAATTATTGCAAAATTGTACTTGCTATATTGACCGATACCCTTACCAAATTTCCAAATCAATGTTTGGGCTTTCTCATTCTGGAGTATAAATTTTGGTGCTTTGTTGTTTAAGTCAGCACCAAATATGCAAAAATAAATTTAGATCCAAAATTTCCCAACTTACAGTTTAAATGTCCAGCCCATGGTTTAATGACAATGCCTTGAACTATTTCTTAAACAAAATATTACATGTAGTTATAATGCTCCATTACTGCTTTAGATATTTCTACATTTATATTCGGAATGAAATCAAATGTAAAACAATATATATTGTTGTTCTGTATTACAATGTTGTAGGTGGGTCCTCCATTCTCTTGTGGATCTGTTTTTGATGGCACTAAAGAAGGATATGTTGACTTAGGGATGTGGTCCCCAGGTCCAGTATATACTATGGCTGCCTGGGTCAGACCAGACAAAGCTGACAATGTGAGAAGGGTATGTATTATTTGGTCTAAGGTCAGTTTTTATAATTTTCTACCCCTTCTTTAAATACTGTTCTAAGGGATTAATCCTTGCTCTAGATATTTAAATTTATTGACATATGTCAGTACTCTATATAAAGTATGTAGTCTTGATAAACAAAACTAGTGTTAACCACAGAAGTTATGGTTGGATAAGTTTAAACAAAATTTTGGTTTATGATTCAAAAGCATCAGTTACAACAAAGCATAATAGTATTGAAAGCACAAAAGAAGTGCAATAGCTTTTTATACGACCGCAAAAATTTTTGCGGTCGTATAATGGTATGGTGCTGTCGTCGTCGTCGTTGTCGTTGTCGTCGTTGTCTGTAGACACTTTTGTTTTTGGTCAAAAACTTTAGTTTCAGTTGACCAATCCTTATGAAATTTTAATACAATCTTCCTTGGCATAAAAAGGGGCCAAAAAGGGTTAAATTTGATGTTTTCATATATTTGACTAGAATCTTTATTATTTATCGGATTTTGATGGGGTTTCTTTCAGTGGCCTGAGGAAATTTCCAATTAGTAGCATGGCAACGGATTTCACGTGGCATGTACCGTTCACGAGATAAATGGGGCCCAAAAGGGGCAAATTTCAAAAATTTTAATTTTTTTATTATTAGTCCGATTTTGATGCAGTTTTTTGCATTTGATTCCTTATGAAAAATTAACATAGCGCTGCACCATTAGATTTTTGATAACTTGTTTCTTTTCCAAGCTATGAGGGGCCCAACGGGGCAAAATTGCAAACATGCAGAATACCTAAAATTTCTATTTTTCATCCGATTTCAATGGAATTTTTTTCTTTAGATTCCTCACATTGTAGGCTTTCAGTAGTATGTCAACAGATTTGGTGTAGCTCTTACCATTTCCGAGGTATTAGGGGTCAAAGGGGCCAATATTGCAATTTTTAGAAATATGTAAAATCTTTATTTTACATCAGATTTTGATGGGATTTTTTCTTTGGATTCCTCTCAATGCAAGCTTTCAGAAGTATGTAAACGGATTTGATGTAGCTCTTACTGTTTCTGAGCTATAAGGGGTCAAAGGGGCCAAATTGTGATATTTCAAAATATGTGAAATCTTTATTTTTCATTGGATTTTAACCTGAGTTTTTTCTTTGGATTTCTCTTGATGGTAGTCAACAAAATTTCTTAGCTCTTACAATATCCTAGTAATAAGGGATTAAAAGGGCTAATTTTTATTTTCATTAGTTTGTGTCCAGTTAATTAATGTGTCAAGGTCCTTATTGTGTCCAGCAAATTACTGTGTCCACATTAATTTTAGTTTACACTTGTTCAAATTTCAGTGGTCGACATGCTGCGGTCGTATCATGCTGCGTTCGGCGTAGCCCTTTATTGCATTTCTTGTGCCTTTAAAGAAATAAAAAACAGATTAATTGAGAAAAATTCAAATACTGTGGAAGTATTTTTATTCGTGGACATCAATTTTTGTGGTTTTCATAAATATCACTCTTTCGTTGGTACTTAGATTTGTGGTTTTGAATTTTCTGCCTTAAAACCCTTGGGAAAATGCTTTTGTTGGGAATTTAATTTCGTGATTTCAGCGAACGACGAAATCAACGAAAATTGGAACCCCACGAACAATAGTACTTTCACAGTAGTAGATATGGTATGTTTTCAGTCAATATAGTTAGTTTAAGGAATAATTGGGAGTAAATGATTTTTATCATTTTTTTAAAGGGGGGGGGCATGGATAGGAGGATTAAACTTTCAAACACTTTTGGTTTTTTCAGACATGTTTATCATTTTGTTGATGGAACATGTTTTTGTTTTCTCTTAGACAATAGTAGGTGGAGTTGATGATTGTTTGGATTATGGGATATACCACTTTGAGAATTTCTGGGTGTACTATAAGGGTATGGATAGTGCATGTACTAGGGGTATTGATACTGGTGTGAGGGTACAGACTGGTAATTGGTACTTAGTCGCAGTCATCCATAATGGTACACATGTTACTAGTTACGTCAACGGACAACATAATTATGTAAAGGTAAGGATCTTTTTGTTTAAAGTTCTTTCATCATTTTGAAAACCTGGCTTAGAAAATATGATATATATGTAAATATGAGATTTTGGCCTGATACAAGTGTAGCAGCTGCGAAAATTAGCCAACATTAGATATTATAGAGAAAAATACCTTGGACACTGCCAAGATTGTGGCATTCCTTGTTGGCTTTTGAAACTCCTCTTCTGTTTTTGGGGTTATATAGTTATGAAAACTGGAAAATGACTTGCCTTTTTAGCTCACTTGACCCAAAGGGTCAGTGTGAGCGATTGCCATCACTTTGCGTCCGTCGTCCGTCCGTTAAACTTTTCACATTTTCATCTTCTCCTCTGAAACTACTGAAGCAAATTCAACCAAACTTTACAGGGGTGATGTATGGAAGGTCCTTTACAAAGATTGCTCATTTGTTCCGATACGACAAAAAACATGGCCGCCAGCGCGGAACTTAGGTTTAACATTGGATCCTATGGGAAAAAAATCACATTTTCATTGTCTGCTCCGAAACCACTGAAACAAATTCAACCAAACTTTACAGGAATGATGTACTAAAGGTCCTTAACAATGATTGGTCATTTTGTTACGATCCGACAAAAAACATGGCCACCAGTGCGGAACTTAGGTCTAACATTGGACCCTATGGGCAAAATCACATTTTCATCTTCTCCTCTGAAGCCACTGAAGCAAATTCAACCAAACTTTACAGGAATGATGTACTTAAGGTTCTTAACAATGATTAGTCATTTCTTTCCAATCCGACAAAAAACATGGCCGCCAGCACGGAACATAGTTTAACATTGGACCCTATGGGAAAATCACATTTTCGTCTTCTGCTCTGAAACAGCTGAAGCAAATTCAACCAAACTTTATAGGAATGATGCACTTAAGGTTCTTAACAATGATTGGTCATTTTGTTTCGATCCAACAAAAATCATGGCGGCCAGCACGAAACATAGTTTAACATTGAACCATATGGGAAAATCACATTTTCATCTTCTCCTCTGAAACTACTGAAGCAAATTAGACGAAACTTTATGGGAATGATGTTCTAAAGGTCCTTTACAAAGATTTCTTATATTGTTCTGATCCTACAAAAAAAAAAAAAAATAGCCACAGGCACGGAACAAATTAAGTTTAAAATTGGACCCTATGAGAAAATCACATTTTGCATCTTCTCCTCTGAAACAACTGGAGTCAATTCAACCAAACATTACCGGAATGATATATAGAAGGTGCTTTACAAAAATTGCTCATTTCGTTTAGATCCAACAGAAAACATGGTGGCAACCGCAGAACTTAGTTTAACATTGGAGCCTGTGAAAAAAATCATCCTTTTCATCATCTTCTTTGAAACTATTCAAGCAATTTTAACTAGTAAACTGTATTGGAATGATGTATAGTAGGTCCTTTGGAAAGATTGCTCATTTCAGTAGGAACAGAAAAAATATGCATGCCAATGGAGAACATAGCTAAACATTTGACCCCATGTTAAAAAACATCATTTTTGGTCATGCATGGCATAGAAGCATTTTGTCAGGTGAGCGATACATTCTTAGTATCTGAGCCTCTTGTTTGTATAGTATAGATACATGTAGTTTTTTTATGCCCCGCCCACGAATGTGGAAAGGGCATATAGTGTTACCCTTGTCCCTCCTTCCGTCCGTCCATACGTCCTGTTAAGTTCTGCGTTTAAGTCCATTTCTCAGAAACTGTTAGAGGTAGAACAATAATAGTAGGTCAGTAGGTATATATTTGATAGTACTACAGAGCTCACTAGGTAGTTTGACTCTGTGACCTACATTTCATGCTTGAGTGACTCTGGTTAAGTTTTGTGTTACAGTTACTTTCACAATACTGGTCTGTCAATCAATTGTTGTTACTTTCAATCAATTGGTAGATGTGTTTGCCTAAAATGTTTACAAAAGAGGTTTAAATTTCCTCAATAGGTCATTGATTTTATTTATAGGTCAGACATTTAAAATCCCTTTTGATTAAGAAAGGTGTTCAGCCAGCCTAAACATGAATANATTACAATGTTGTAGGTGGGTCCTCCATTCTCTTGTGGATCTGTTTTTGATGGCACTAAAGAAGGATATGTTGACTTAGGGATGTGGTCCCCAGGTCCAGTATATACTATGGCTGCCTGGGTCAGACCAGACAAAGCTGACAATGTGAGAAGGGTATGTATTATTTGGTCTAAGGTCAGTTTTTATAATTTTCTGCCCCTTCTTTAAATACTGTTCTAAGGGACTAATTCTTGCTCTAGGTATTCAAATTTATTGACATATGTCAGTACTCTTTAGAAAGTATGTAGTCTTGATAAACAAAACTAGTGTTAACCACAGAAGTTATGGTTGGATAAGTTTAAACAAAATTTTGTTTTATGATTCAAAAGCATCAGTTACACAAAGCCTAATAGTATTGAAAGCAATATAGAAGTGCAATAGCTTTTTGTGTTTCTTGTGCCTTTAAAGAAATAAAAAACAGATTAATTGAGAAAAAATTCAAATACTGTGGAAGTATTTTTATTCGTGGACATCAATTTTCGTGGTTTTCATAAATATCACTCTTTCGTTGGTACTTAAATTTGTGGTTTTGAATTTTCTGCCATAAAACCCTTGGGAAAATGCATTTTGTTGGGAATTTAATTTCGTGGTTTCAGCGATCGAGGAAATCAACGAAAATTGGAACCCCACAAACAATAGTACTTTCACAGTAGTAGATATGGTATGTTTTCAGTCAATAAAGGAAGATTTTTATAGTTAGTTTAAGGAATAATTGGGAATAAATGATTTTTATCATTTTTTTTTTGGGGGGGGGGGGGCATGGACAGGAGGATTAAACTTTCAAACACTTTTGGTTTTTTCAGATATGTTTATCATTTTGTTGATGAAACATGTTTTTGTTTTCTCTTAGACAATAGTAGGTGGAGTTGATGATTGTTTGGATTATGGAATATACCACTTTGAGAATTTCTGGGTGTACTATAAAGGAATGGACAGTGCATGTACTAGAGGTATTGACACTGGTGTGAGGGTACAGACGGGTCAGTGGTACTTAGTCGCAGTCATCCATAATGGTACACATGTTACTAGTTACGTAAACGGACAACAGAATTATGTAAAGGTAAGGATCATTTTGTAAAAGTTCTTTCATCATTTTGAAAACCTGGCTTAGAAAATTTCATATATATGTAAATACATATATGAGATTTTGGCCTGATGCGAAACTTAGCCATAGCTAACATTAAATATTATAGAGAAAAATATCGGGGACACTACAAACATTGTGGCATTCCTTGTTGGCTTTTGAAAGTCCTCTTTTATTTTTGAGATTACATAGTATAGATACATGTAGTTTTGTTTTGATATTTTGATGTGTTTGGAAATGTTTATTTTAGGATGTAAAGTTTATATTGAGGTCTTTATGGCTGCTCATTTTCAAGATAATTTGTTGCCAATATTCTCTTTTTATTTCTCAGGTCTAAGTGTATAAATTTTTAATGTCAAAGCTTATAGTTTTTCTTTGTAACAAAAGGTTAAACCCAATATTCTACCAACAACAAGTGGACTATGGATTGGTGGAGAAGTTTGCTGTGCTACCAATAGATTTAAAGGAATGATCAAGGTAATTATAACATGATTTTGACATTAGAAAAAAAAAATTGTTGCCTTGGTATTAAACTTCAAATAGCTAATATGATAATATTCCAAACCTATTAGGAAGAACTTTAAAAACATAAAGAATGAAATGTACTATTTCATAAGTTCGGGATTGTCAAACTTAATATTGTAAATCTAGTGTTTTTCTGCTATAGGCAGATTTCGGTATGGTTTTGTTGATTTACAACAAAATCTCATAAACTGAAATATTAGTGTCTATCTACCATAAGTGGTAAAATTTGACAAAATCTGGTACTCTGGAATTATTATTCTGTGTTTTGTTACCTTTTTACAGACAGTGAAGATCTGGAAGAGACCATTGAAGGTGTCAGAGATAGAACACAGTATGAATTACCATGGAAATGCCCTGGCAGCTGTGAGTTTTTTTTGTAGAATGTGTACAGCTGAAATAGTCCTGATGCTAATGGGTAAAGAACTGACCCAAATTTCATACTCTGAAGTATGGATAGAATAACACAAGTTTTATTGTTGATTATGTAAGTTGCAATAAGAGAGAGATAACCATACTGTAATTTTAGGAATTTAGGGGGGTAAATCATAGATTTTGCATGATGTTATGAGTCAGAATAGAGATCCAATAAAACTTTGTTGTATTACCCCTTATTTCTTATCTTTAAATGCGCCCTTATAAACTGATGTTTGGTTCAGACTGATCAAAGATACCAGTTGGAAACAGTTTAACACTGGGTCATACGAGAAAATGTATAATGTTTGCTGTATAAATGTTGATCACATGAATAAGTAAACATAAATAGTCTATTAAATCCTCCATAAATTTTAACATAGCACTATTGCACCAAGTGAAAATCATTTACAATTTTGTTTCTCCTCAGAATGAAGCTCTGAATGATGGTTTGGTTGGACAGTGGGAACTAGGGGAGGTAATTCCACCTCCATGTGTTGGTGTAGACCATGGTGGAGAAGACTGGAAACTCAATGATGGACAACAAATTTCAGGTAGGGACTTTTTTTGTGTTTTCTTAACAATATAATTTTTTTTTTGCTCCTTTTCCTTATTATTCCCCCGCTCTGAAGGAGAAGGGGTATACTGTTTTACCCTTGTCCGTTATTCCGTCATTCCGTCCGTCCGTCACAGATTTTTGTCAAGCTTTTCTCTGCAACAGTAAATGTTACAAACTTGAAATTTTGTCAGAAACTTTGTATAGTCATGCCATATTGTGGGGATGCATTTTCAGATCTATCGGATTACTAATTTCTGTTTACCGACTTAGCCAATTTTCAGTCATTTTGACTTAGTCATTCCGTCCGTCTTTAACAATTTTCATCAAGCTTTTCTCTGCATTGATAAATGATACAAACTTGAAATTTTGTCAGAAGCTTTGTATAGTCATGTCATATTGTGGGATGCATTTTCAGATCTGTCGGGATACTACTATCTGTTTACTGACTTAGCCAATTTTCAGTCATTTTGTTCGTCCGTCACAATTTTCATCAAGCTTTTTCAAGCTTTTCTATGCAACGGTAAATGATACAAACTTGAAATTTTGTCAGAGACTTTGTTAGTCATGCCATATTGTGGGATACATTTTCAGACATATCGGTATGCTACTTCCTGTTTACTGACTTAGTCAATATTCAGTCATTCTGTCTGTCTGTCACAATTTCAATCATGCTTTTCTCTGCAATGGTAAATTATACAAACTTGAAATTTTGTCAGCAGCTTTGTATAGTCATGCCATATTGTGGGATGCATTTTCAGATCTTTTGGGTAACAACTTCCTGTTTATTGGCTCAGTAAATTCTCAGTCATTATGTGCTAAATTGTTAGACACATTTTCAAACCTTTGCAGGCCACTAAAAGCTGAGAGTGGGGGTATTTCTAGTGAGCTTGAGCTCACAGATCCCTTGTTTTATTCAAAATTTATCACATTTTTCACAAAAAAATAATGAAAAAGGAAAGTGTAATTTTTCCGAAGGCCCTTAGTTTTTAAAAAAGTTGAATGAGAATATGGACTCTTTCCAGTACATTTTAGTGATCAAGTGACCATGGCATTTGAAATTATTCACTAATATTTTGAAAAAAGGCTAGGGATGATTAATTCCCTTTCACAATCGAAATATATTGGCTGTTTTGTGTTATGGCACATTTCTTGGATCATAAACATTGTACAATCAAGCTTGGATGGCTCGAACACCCAAGGGGCTGATAAAAACAATTCCAGCTAGAGGGATGTTCTAGCTATCCAGGTCAAACTATGTTTGAACTTGAACAAAGGGACCAGAGAATGGGCTCGACACATCCATGGTATTTGAGCTATTGCAGTTTGAGCCATTGAAGTCAGGGGTGTAAAATTTTCTTCCTGAAGGTCAAGTCTAGAGCTTTTAAAGATTTGTCAAGCCCAAGCCCTGCTCTATAAATGCAAAGCCCTCAAACAGCGACATTATCAGATTTTAAACAATATAAATCGTAACATAAAATCTGATCAAATAAAACGTCAAAATGATTCCAATACTAATTAAAATATTGATCTATTTTTATACCGATAACAAAAAAAGATTGTTGGAAACACTAGCAAGACGTTTTTTGTCGACGTTTGAGGCTAAATTTGACACTCAATTTAAATGAAACTCTCAATCAATTTATTGAAAATTATTTTTTATTTAAATAGAGAAAGGCCTGACGGACTTTTTCTCAAGGAAAGAGGCAAGTCCGAGGCGTCCTACTGCACTGCCCTGGGCTTCGTACTAACAGATTTTTTTCACCCCTGGAAGTTCTACTGTATTTTCAATTCTTCAATGAACATACCAGTATACCTCTAGTAACTCCTATAACAACCCTTTCAAAACTACTGTCTTTTGTCTGTTAATTAAACAATCAATGTCCTATAGAAATTTATTGCATCAAAGGGTTTACCTTGATACTCCAGTGATTGCAAACTGGTATACAATAGAATTCTATAGAACTATTATTGTGTGATAAGTAGACAACTACTAGATAACTTGACTTAAAAGAAACTGTCCCTTTTGTGCTGTGAAAAATTTGGAATACTCTTTCATGCCTCTGGTTACTGTGTGTTTTTAATCTCATTTAGTGTCTATATTTTATGTTTTGTAGGGACCCATTGTAATATAACAACATTTATTGTACCAAAGGGAGTTACAGTGACTGTCACACCATATTCAAATGAATTAGGAGGTGTATTGGAAATAATTGCTCAGGTATGTGTATTAAAAACTTGTACAGTCAAACTTAAATGGCTTAGATAAGTTTTTGAGGTTCACACTTTTTATCGGTAATTTGTATGAATTTCCTTTGATCTACAGAGACTGATATTGTTAGTATCACCGAACTGGACACTATCACGAAAATATTGATCACTGTTAATGCGTCGCGCGTGGGTTGCTATGCTGACGTCATGTTTTTGTACTATTTGTCGTGCTCATTCGTGTAATACGTTGAATGAAGAATGCATATAAATAATGGCAAAAAACAATTGATTAATAGTGCTAAAGTAGAAATTTCAGCTTATTGCAAGTTATTATAGAGTTTTATTTATCATTTTGTGAATGACCGATAAAAGAAATATAGGACATTTTGTTTTTGATATGGACTTTATCACGGCGTAACGCATCAAGCTCGCCCTAACGGGCTCACTTGATACTGGCCGTGAAAAAGTCCATATCAAAAACAAAATGTCCTATATTCCATATATCTTAGAGCTGTTCCATTAAATAAACAACGAAAGGATATGGAGTAAATGTACACAGAGGAACATTGTTTTCATTGTACTCTTTGGAAGACACATTAGAAGATCTCTTTTTGCACAATATGGCCATTTATGCATAAAACCAAACTTATTTAAAATAGTCCCTAGGGGGCTCAATACAAAAATGTGTCTCGCAGGTCCAAAAATCTACAACAGGAAAGTAAGTTTAACTTTTGATGACATGAGAAAAAGTTAAAGTTGGGAAAACAGGTTTGGATCTTTGGGTAAATGCAATCACTGATCTTTATCTCAGAAACAATTATGCCATTTTATTAGAATTAAGTTAAGCAAGATAGAAATGTATGCAGAGCTGACTTGAAGAGATATGGCTGAAGTAAGGCCTTTACTGAATTATTTCTATTAATTTCTGTAAGTTTGGAGTGTAAATTTAATAAATTTCTTCTTAAACTTGATTCCATACTCCAATGTTTTCATGAAATTCTATCTAATGTGTTAAACATAAAATAGAGCCTTGATTTTAACCAGGAATGTGTATTTTTTGTTTTATGTAGAACATACAAATAGATGGAGTATTGACAGCAGATGGTGCTGGTTACCATGGCGGCACATCTCCGTCAGCAGGACAAGCTGGATTTCAAGGCGGATCTTATTCTGGTATATTCATTATTTCAGTCTTTAACCTGTTGCTACAACAGTTATTGTTAACTCATGTCATTTCTTTTTCTCCCCTTCCCCCTTCCTAAGTAATAGTCTGGGTCCATGTGTCTGTCACAGATTCTTGTGGACTTAACAGATTCAGTTAAAGTGTTTTTTTTTACTAATTTGTTATTTAACATATGCACAATCTGGAAAACATTTAAACAAATGTATGACATGGAAAATTCCAAAACTATGTCCATTTTACTATAAAGTTTGTTAGAGATCTGACCATTAGTTTTGAGAAAAGGGTCAGAGAAGTTCTTATTCAAGGGAAGAAGAGGAATGATGATGGGGTCTAAAAGTCTCTTTATTTGCACAGATATTCATGATATACTGCAGTCCGTTCTGTTAGGTACTAAGTCTGATGAACGACACTAGTAAATTTGAATTCGGACTAGTATAATTTTTTCAACCATTAGTCTGACTGGATGAGCAAAAACTTTTTGCTGCAGAAAATTTATATGGCATTTTCTAAATCTACATTGCTGTAATTTTTTTCTTCTTTTTTTTTTGGGGGGGGGGGGCTAGTAAATGGGATTCTGAGTAGTAAATCTGTTATTCCAACTAGCCTGAAGGACTAGTAATGAAATAAGTTTTTGGCGCAGACTGATTCTGCACTAAGAAAATATTATCTGTCTAATTATGATACCCAAGTATTATGCTATAAATTCTATTTTGTGATCTCACATTATTTTGGGTACAAAGAAGACTTATAACAATGCACGTGTTCAAACAATGAAGTTCCAATCCGTGTTTGATCCACTAAATGATGCAGTAAATGTAAGATTTGAATGGTTATATTGTTGTGATTTGATTGCAGGACCTGGCCAAAGGAAGACCACAGACAACAGAGGTGGGGGAGGTGGAGGAATTGGTGGAAATAGTAGAACTGATGGGGCAGGGCAGCCAGGGGGTGGTGGAGGATATGGTACCTTGGGGTGAGTACCGAGTTCTGTTACTGGGGTGTGTTTTGATTGTAGTAAAAACCTACTGTAAAAGCACTTTGTACTGTTCAGCTTCATTAACAGGAAGTATTCAATATATGTTGCAGATAATATGTGCCATGCATTCAAGGAATTTATGTTTTCATGTCTTTAGTGATTCTGACTTTTTGTGCCCTTTTCATGAGTGATATCAATAACACACATACAGGCTTAAACTATAAGTACACCTTGTAAGACCATTTTTCTATACATCTACTAATATGGGAGACAATTTATTTCTACTAATCAAAATAATCTACTACACCAAAAGAAAAAAAAAACATTTCAAGTTCAACATAGCAGATTCATGCCCTTTGTCTTGCAACAGATGACAGTGTTTATAAGAGTACTTTGCCCAATATTTTATGCTTGTTGACAACCCCGCATCCATGACAAAAAGGACGTAAGGATGTAAAACGGTGGATACATGGATGTAGCATTGTTCACCATATAGCAAACGAATTCCGCTCAACTGGTACTAGTGGCCGTCTTGAACTTACCATGAGGTAAGAATGTTTGCTCTTTGCTGAAGGCCTCATAGTGACTTCAAGAGGAAGAACAACAATGAAAGTATTTTTCCATTTGCTTAAACTTGCCATGTATTTATAGGGATTATGTCCCATGTACATTTACTCAATATCCCTTTATTTGTTCACATACCCAATGGAGCACCATAGACGTCTGTGGGGTACTAATGTTTTCAGTGAAGATTATTTTTGACATCACAATTTCTTAATTAGGGGAAGCTCAAGTGAAATTAATTTCAAACTGAATTTCTTTTGGAGATAAATTTCACATATGATTTTTTCCAGGGAAGCACCAGTGAAGATGAGGGGAGATGAATCTGGACTTGGACAGCCAGGGAAAATGTATGGAGATGGAACTATGAAACAGATGTACCTGGGATCTGGTGGAGGGAGTGGGGGAAGTGCTAAAGATTTGTCAATGAATCCTAGAGGTTAGATTTTAAAACAGATCCTTGATGTTTTGTACTTGCAACTCATTTTGCTTGATCTTTGATATGAAGATGGTATTTGATACATTGAAATTGAAAGCCTGCTTATAGATACCACCTGATTTTATTTATAAAGATAAAAGCATTTGAATATTCAGCACCAAGGTATTGACTACAAATGTTTGTTTATAAATTATATGGGCTTGTTTGTATATGTCGATCTATCCCTCAAAGGTTTCTCACCTTTAACTGGTTCAATTTGTATTTGTTTTGAGTTATGGTGCTTGAAATTTTGAGATTTGAAAATTTTTAAGGTTTTTCAACCTCTGAACAAAATTTTTCGACTTGTGAACAAAATTGTATAAAGCCTCCAAACTTAATATACAAGTTGTAGTAATAACATTTGTCATTCTCAAGCTATAGAATGCCCCTCAAAACTTTTTTGTGGGGTTACAAGCCAATAACTATGCATGACTCTATTTTTAGGTGGAAAGGGAGGCAATGGTGGTGGTGTTATAATTTTGGAAGCTACACATTCAGTCATCGTAACAGGGTTGGTGACTGCCAGTGGGGAAGATGGACAGGGTGATAGTGTTATAGGAACACAGTAGGTATTTTATGGTTAGGTTGTCTTTCTTCTAGCAGACATCGTATAAAACCGTTTAGCATTTTTCTTGCAAGCACGGAAAGCAAGACATAGGCATACAAAGTACGGCAGCCGCAAGGTTAATGGTGTAAATCAAACTTTCATGTTATGTTTCTGTGATTTGGTAAGTTTCTCCCATTATTGTTAGCGGTAGGTCATGTGATTAGGTCATTAATTGGTGAAATGTATTTTACATTGAAAACTTGTTAAACTAGGAAACTTTCTCATATCTTAAGAAATGAATAAAATCAGCAAGCCTAGGTATTTATTAAACTAGATGCAGGAAATGTAATAATAAACCAGCTCCATTAGAATCTGTTTAATCAACTCCATGTGTTTGACAGTTCTACTTTCAGATGTACAGGATGTCCTGATGCCTGCTCATCTAAAAGTTTATTACTTTGCCATGGTAACAACAACACTGCATGCTGGGATATGTCAGGACCTGGAGGGGGAGGGAGTGGTGGAAGTATTTATATTTCAGGGAAGATAGTAAATGTTGGTAAGTTTACCACATTACATTGGTGAAGTTTTTTATGCCCCCGCCGCTAGGCGGTCGGGGGCATTAAGGTTTACCCTGATCCGTATGTCTGTCCGTACGTCTGTATGTCCATCTTTTTGGTTTCCTGATAATAACTTGAGTATCCTGCATCGGATCAAAACCAAACTTGGTCACATGCTTACTTATCA
>MJUU01006488.1:0-18220 GCA_002080025.1 Modiolus philippinarum
ATCTACTTTGGATTAGTCCCAGGCTTGTTTAAGTCTAGTCATGTAACACCCATATGAATTTAATCAGTTTCAATTGAATGTAAGATATAGATGCGCCTAAGGCACATTTTTTTTTACTATCATTAATCATCAATATTATATTTTTTTGTAAATTAACCTTTTTTATATTTAAATAACCTTTTTAAATGCAGTTTTTTCCTCTTAGATATATTACAACACAGCCGTTGATCGTAGGTGATATGTGCTGAGGATCGTATCATTCAATAAATGAATCGGCCGAAGATCGTATCCTATTTTTCACATGTAGTGTTGAGTGAAGTCAAATTACACGAAAACAACAAACATTTGAATACTGCAGGATATATCAAAAGAAAGGTAATAGATGCATCTTTAATACTGATGTTAAATAATACTTTGTTAAATACCAAGTTCTGTGTAATAAGTGATAGAAGTTCATGGTGTGAGTTTTTTGCAAGATTTTCAGTATAAATTTGATTCAAAGTCCTCCGAAATGTACATGATATAAGAAAGTAATTTATTGCTTTTATTTTGTAATTTATAATCTTCCTTTTTAAATCCAAATCAATACATGTTTCTGCTTAAAATGACATTAAATATCAAAAATCTTAACACCACTATTTCACTTCCCAGGATGTAATCAAACATCGATGATTGTATCAATCGGTCGATGATCAAAATGATACAAAGCGGTTGTACGGTGTGGTAATGTAATTGTAAATTGGTGAAATGTAATTGTGAAATGTTTATCATGAATCTTATTGTTTATTTTCTTCAAACAGGTGCCTCTCATTTTTTCACTGGCAATGAGAGTTTGTATAAACAGAGGCCCCTAGGTATGCTTATCCCTGGGCTATCTAGGGTTCAATGTAGCAGGATGTTGTTGAATAAAATATGTAAAGGTGAAAAAACATACAAAATACAAAAATACCGAAGTTGCAGAAAAAAAAGTAAGAAGTTTTTGTTGACATTTTGTCAAGTAATTACATAATTAATTCTTTGCTTCGCAATCGAGATATAACTCCCGACCCTCTTGTTTTTGTTAATCGATTGACCCCAGGGCATTATAACAATAAATACAGCGGCGTTTTGCATTTGCGCCGATTTGCATTGCATTTGCGCCGATTTTTTTTTCATTTGCGCCGATTTCAAAACAGGTAAATGGCAAGTAAAACAGGTAATTATTTATTTATAAAACAGATAAAACAGGTAAATATTTATTATTAATTTCTAAAATTAAACCTCTTCCGTGAGCCAGTTTACTGTTGCCCCCTACTCACCACAGGGAGTTGGAAGTAGGATTTTGAGCAGGACATTTTAAAGTTAAAAAGTTTGAGTTACATGTAAGCACAGCACTGAATGTATAAAATCCACAAAAAATTATACAGTATGATATTGAGTAGAATACTTTTATAGTCTTGTTTGGGAGTTAAAAACCTTCTTTTTATACACATGTAAGCACAGCACTTAAACTTAACATCCACTTAAACTACACATCTTAAATCGTTAAAACTCATAAACGCAACACTCGTTACAAATCTGTTCATAGGCTACACATCTGATGTAATCAGTTCTTGTAATTTCATCATTTTGATATTTGTTATATCTTTCAAGGACGAAATCTATCTTTTCCTTTTCTGGTTTGCGTACTGCTGCAGGCATTTTAGGGCTCTCATCTTTACATATGTAGTAGCCTGGATTTTCTTAATTACATCCATAAAGATAAATATATTGGGATGGTGCGTATAAAACTGTTCGTTGAAGTGCGAGTGAAACGATTCTGGGCCATTATTGGTTCCTCTTACAGTTTTCAACAGGAGCAGCTGCCTAAAAATGAGGCGGATAACGTGAATCTAGACATATATAGTTGTTCAGCACATAGTCTGAGAATTCAGAACATTTTGAATCAGATGGAGCGTAGGACATAATGTCTTCAGTAAAGCAATCGTCTATTTCATCCCCTATTACATCACAACACCGCTGATCTTTAGCTAGCAATAGTGCATACATTAGTGGTACGTAGTTGCCGTTTTTGCATCCATGTATGGTAAATAACTGAATGAAGTATTTTGGGCAACACTTAAAAGTTCCGTCTATAAATAATGTTGACATATCGTTGCACAAACATTCAAGATTCAAGTGTGTTGAGAAAATCAGTATACCATTCTCAAGATCATTTACAAGTAAGAATTTTTCAAATTTATTTGTCTCAATTTGCAAAATACCAATAGCAGTGTGCACATCATCTCTACCTTTAGGTAAAACGGGCGTATATTTCCGACGCTCTCTGTAAACAGCAAGTGATGCGTTTTTAAAATCCTTAGGTTGAAGATGGCTCTCTTTCATTTTCTGAAAATAGAAAGCAAAAGCAGATGAGCCAAATGAGTAAGTCACCGGGTCGTGTAACTTGCATGTAATTTTTACAAAGGAATATATACGAAGTGTACAACTTTTTTAGGATGAAAATGTCCAAAATGACAGCCAATGCTAAAATGCTTGAATAACGCGAAGTTACTGTAAATTTAGTTTCTGTAGATGACCTATGATTTTTCAGTGTAGATCAAATAAAAATATTTGGAAGACCATTAACCAACAAAGAAATGCATACCTGTAATTCGGTTCTAACAATCTTGGAGGGCCTGCTTGATACATCTCCAGAATTGTTTCTTGACCGAACCCGGAGTTCTCTTGCTTCTGTCTTTTGTTCATCTGCAGTATGGTTGTGCTCATTCTGTGCCTTTAGAATCGTTGCACCATCCGAAAATTTCCAAAATCGGCGCAAAAATCATACGCCCAAATACAGGTATTCAGTTAACCAGATATACTCCCTCTGTTTTCGAATCAAATTTTCTGTTAAAATAACATAGAAGGGTAATGCAAAACTTCTTAACCGTTTGTTGTAAAATTATGGTAATGCATGAAATGAAGCGGCAAAAAATTAGTTTTCCATTGGTGTATTCCATGTCATCCTTTAACATTTACTTAATAAGATATTTGGAGAAAAGTCGCTGCAAATTTCGTTGTGGCTACTTTATAATCGAAATATGGTGTGACAAACAGCCACGTTTTTTGTCTCGCCAGCGAGAAAGTGGAAAGCGGGACATAGGCGTGCAAAGTATGACGACGACGACGGCGTTAACTTTTACTAAATACAGGATATTTTGAAATACCTTTGATGTAGGAACATCATATTTGGTCCAGTGGTAGTACTAATCAAGTGCTACCTGACGAACATAACGTCATGTGACCTTGACCTCGATTTCACGGTCTAGTGGCCACGTTAAGTTTTTGTGCTTAAGTCCATTTCTCAATTACTAGAAGTGGTAGGTTGATAATATTTGGTATGTAGGTTTGTCTTGGGTAGTACATGTCAGTCTGGCAGGTGATTTTTGACCTTGACCTAAATTTCACGGTCTAGTGGCCACGTTAAGTTTTTCTGCTTAAGTCCATTTCTCAATAACTAGAAGTGGTAGGCTGATAATATTTGGTATGTAGGTTGGTCTCTGGTAGTACATGTCAGTCTGGCAGGTGAATTTTGTCCTTGACCTCAATTTCACGGTCTAGTGGCCACGTTAAGTTTTTCTGCTTAAGTCCATTTCTCAATAACTAGAAGTGGTATTAGTAGGTTGATAATATTTGGTATGTAGGTTGGTCTTGGGTAGTACATTTCAGTCTTGCAGGTAACTTTTGTCCTTGACCTCAATTTCACATCTAGTGAGCATGTTCACTTTTCTGATTAGTTCACTTAGATTTCACATCAATTTAGAGGCCAGCAGGGACGGGCGAGACATCTTTTAGGGACTTCACTTGTTTTTATTGAAAATGTTGTTAAATAATGCCACAGGAAATTCAGGAAAAAAACTGGCGTTACTTACATTCTTTATTTAAAAGGGATATTGACATGAGAGTATGTATGATAAAAAATAAACAGTCTATAAGTAGTGTTTTATTATACCGAGAATACAAAATTTACAACTTTTAAATTATCTTTAAGGAGTCTGCAGGGTATTATTTTCCTTTTTTAGAAGTTTGTGAAAATTTCTGTGTAGAAATATAATTGTATTATTGTTTAAAATATAAAATAACATTTGGGGGTCACCGTGCATTTAAGCGCAAAAAATTAAACTGAAAATTTAAGGATTTTACATAGAAATGATAGGGTAAATGATTATATGAGAGGATAGCTTTAAAAATCTATTTTAGACTTTGTTCATACTTTGTATGTGTTTTGAAATCATTATATAGTTTACAAATAAAAAATAAAAATAAGGTGTCACCGTTGAAATAAGAGAGATAAATTGCGAAATGTTAATTCCTCTAGTGATATCTATGCGAAATATTTTTAATCAAATTATCTCCCTTGTTTAATTTCTGTGTTCTGTAAACCCAGCAACAAATTTAGAGCACATGCGTTTTAGTTCACGTTTTTAGAATGAAAATGTTGTAAAAAAGATAAGGAATAAAAATTTTAAATACTTTGGAAATTTGTTTACATTTTAGATACCTGTTTTGTTAAATTTCTTAATGAAAGATACCTAAATGAACATTTACTAGACAAAAATGGCGGAATAATACCACTGAGACACCTTAAGTAATAATTCTCTCATTCCTAGTACCGTTATTTCTTTTCTTAATTTTGTAGTCTTATTAAAACATAAACAGTTACATCTATTTCCATCAACAAAATGTATCCTGCTGCAAAGGGAATAGTGTTCACTGTAATTGTGTAGCTAGTTAAGAGTTGTCATTTGGAAAAATGGTGTCAGAGCATCGTGAATTATCATCAGATTTTTATTATCCAATAAGAAAGCAAGAAGAAAAGTTGAAAAACAGTAATTTTGTTTTAGAAATTGTAGTAATGTTCATATACTGAGGTATAATAAAATCAACTACTCATTTCGGATTAATAAGGATAATAACAAAACTACCCAACAGAATTATCAGGAGCTGACATCCAAAGGGCAAAAAGACAAATTAGGCGAAAGATTACCGAAAACAATTGTAAAACGTAATGGTCCTGACTTAGTAAAGGCATTCAAAAGCAATGGTGGGTTTAACCAGTTGAATGGCGTCCCAAACCTCCCTTTCCATTGCGGTAGTGCTCTATAGTAAATCATCAGCAATACAATGCTATTAAGATAGTAGACAAGGAAATGAAATAGTAATCTTAGTTATCGGTAAAAAAAAATAAAATAAAATAAGAATTTTGAATCACAGTTCGGACCGAGACTTCAATTTTTTCCAGAAGGGATTGATATCCACTAAAAAAACTTTTTGATGAACATATTTAGACGTTTGATTTTTTTTACAGTTATCTAAGTTATTGAGAAATTACACAAATTTGATAAAAATTCCACCTACAAATAAGAGCAGCCATTCCTTCTATTCGTCTTTTACTATGTGCTTTGCTGATCGAAGCTGAACTGCGAAATGTCAGTTTTCATTTATACAAAGATGTATTAGGCTGATACTTCTATGATTTAAAATAAGCCGATAAACCACAGAGCATTGTTGGAGGCCAAGTTACTGTCTCATTTGTGAAATATTAACAATGTTTAGCCTTCTTTCATTTCTCACAATTACTACATCGACAATTTACCAAACAAATATATGCTAATAGAAGAAGATTTGCATGACTTCAAGATCGTCATTATAGAGTGATTTGATTTAAAAGCAAGCACACCCTATGCTATTGTTAAAGTACTTTTCTATTGTGGGATATAATTAAATAAATTTCCAAAATGAATACCAAAACAACAACCAAAAGAGCATAAATCCAGAATATATTGCAGGATCACACACAGAGACAACATGAATGACAAGAACGAAACAAAGACAATATGGTGACACGAAGCAGAGCAGATATGTTATAGATCCAATATGTCATCTTAAATCCAAAGATCCACCAAACATGATGCTACCTTCGTTTCCCTGTTTGATAGTTTAAAAAAAACAATTATGGTCGGTAGTATGACCCAGAAATATTTGGACATTTGGATTTAAAATTAAATTACTTGTTTTCATTAGGGTTAGGGTTAGGGTTGTTTTCATATAATACGTTTTCAGAAATATAATATACATAATTCTTAGTGCTAATGTGACAAGTGAGTTTATCTATTTATTCTTTTTTTTTTTATTCTTTCGTTTCAAATTAATCTTTCAATTATTTCTATTGTTCAAAATATGTTTGTCTCGCATGAAGCCGGATAGAGTTATTTAATATCTTTGGACACTAACTTGTTTACATAACAAATGGCATGCATCTACTTCTATGCATTTATATATTTTTGTTATTTTGAATTGTTATTTAGTTTCGAACTTGGGTCTGGAAGTGTCCAGATACCGCAAAAAAAGTATATAATTTGGAATATCGTATTCATTTTATATAGCCGGAATTTAGTCTGCTACAGTAGTATTGGCCATTCTTAACAGACGATACCTATAACAAGTCAATAGGTTCGTTTCTCACTTACTTTTGTAACACTTGTCTTTGACTGTTCCAGTTATAGGAGTATATTAGGAAATCAGCATAATGATATAGGACATTTATGTAGACATTAACTGATATAAATTGACCCCATAGCAGAAAGCTAAACATACTAAAAGGCTGTCATTTACCGAGTCAACTGCCCTGATGCTTGCTCATAAGATGTATTTAAAAAAAAAGACAAATCTAATATCAGGTGCGTCCTACCCCCTTGATATTTGACATTAACTTGCTTGTTTATGAGTACATGATGATCATGATTATTTTGCTATAAGCAGGAACGATCAAGTTATTAATTTTTGGCAGCCTGTACCAGTAGTCTGAGCCATGCTCTATTTGACATGCAGTTGAATTTATTCATCAAATAGTTCATGGCAACTGATGATGAGGGACATATGGCAGTTTATGGACCGGTCGGTCAGTCACTAAAAAGTAAATAGATCGAAGCGAAGCTGAGGTTCATGTATTATTTTGGGGTGCACATCCGGTCCATAAACTGCAATTTGGCCTGAATAGTCATGAACTATTTGATATATTATACTTTAAACTCCAGAAATGTATTACCAATTTCATTTTTGTTCTATTCTTGTATTATCTCAAGGTTAAGATATGATCTTTCAATAATATAAAACAAATAATTCTGTAATATTGGATTCAAAATGCAACAAATAAAATTCAAAAGGCTGTACATCTTATTTTTCTAGTAATAGTCCAAACTTTAGCAGTATGATGTGAACTGGCTCATTACACAGCAGTAAAATAATTGTGACGTCACAATATATCATATGGACCGGCCTGTCGGTCCATAATCTTTTATATTGACCGGTAGTATTAATAAAGCAAAATAAGAACAAATGAAAAGTTAAGTATAATAAACGCTGTCTGTTTGAAAAAGATAATTTCTATTTTATTCTCTTTTTTATTGGTAATTAAATTTCGTTACATTTCTGCATTTCTTGGATATTTTCTACAAAATAACAATACGAAGGGGCAATTGCCCCACAAGATGTTAACATATTGTGTGGAAATTACCCCTTCATGAAAAAAATGTTTTGTAAGCATTAAACCTCCAATCAAAATATAATAAAAGGAATGAAAAAACTTATAACCTTCCGCGGGGAAATTTCCCTGCATAGTAATTCGTGCATGGGTAGATGTAAGCATCACCACATGAGGTAACAATACATCGCTCACATTGCTTAAAATCCAAGCGGGGAAATTTCCCCACGATAATTGAATTTATCAACTTTTTACTTGAATACTGAAACATTTATAACTTAGTGTATGTATGTGGAGTTTCATTGGGGCAATGCCAATACTATCAAAACTTGTAGATACAATAAATTCAAAAATTATTCGGTGGAGAAATTTCCCCGGGAGTTGAAAAAATTTTCATACTTCACCCTCGACATTAAAATTTTTTTGCACTTATATGTTATCTGATGAAACTTTTTCGAGAACTGCTATGCGGAAATTTCCCCGCGTGAGTTTTGAACAAATTTTCATCAGCCATATGTTGAAAGTTACATGAGTGGAGAATCTCCACAAGAAATCTTCAGATTTTCAACTCGAGCAAAATTGTTATATACTGAGAAAGGTGTGTGAGGATATTTCTCCACCAGCATTAGAAGTATTTGAAAACAATTATACAGGAAAATATTGAAGACATGCGAATATATGTACAATGAATATCGCGTTAATACGTGTAAAGGCTGAAAGAGTAAAATTATCAATAGGATCTAAATAGGAACGCCAAAATGAGCTGAGGACAGAGCTTTGCAAGAGGGAGATACTCCTTAGGTTTTTACAAAATTTTCTTATATTTAGATATTGCAAATTTTCAAATAGAATCGGTCAAATATTCAAATCATGGAAAATTATATGACTACAAAGTTTATTTATCTCTTGATATCTGGAACATAAAAACCACAGAGAAAGTTATGCGTTATTGGAGAGAATATAACAAAATAATAGGCCTTACATTTTTGCAGGCGACCTCGCCCGGCTACTCGTTTGACACAGACCTCCGAATTGTAGTATGATGGGGGTGTGGTATTGGTAAGTGTAATAAACTACTAGTATATATTCACTTCAACAGACTGGCCTAAGTTTCAGTTTAAATCAGCCCTCCATAAATGCCTGCAATTTTTCAGTATTTCCCTGCACATCCGTTCTCATTCGTTTAGGATTGAGCGAGCTACGGATCTTGCTAAATCGGGAGTTAATGATAAATCAATAAAAAGTGTGGCCGTTGGTCACCTGTGCCTTACCAGCGTAATTTGATAAAATTCTCGGTTATCATTTTTCTAAAGCTATTTTTAAAAAAATATTTAATTTTACCAGCGATAAATTCGTATTTGAGTCCCAATTATTTGCTGAGTGGGTAATGAGTAACTCATGTGGCGATCTGGCAAGATAAGCGGCCACGTTTTGTGGTATTTTACGTTATATCATATAGGAGTAGGGGTTATACCATCTTATGTAGACCACGAGTGGCCGGTTCTATTCTGTTACTAGTTTGAGTTCACCAAGTTTACTCAATATTACTGTTTTCTCAAAATTGCGTGGTGTTAAAATTATTTTGCTACACTGCTCTGATTATTGTTCCAAAGGGTGATGGGATATGGATCTTCGTATGTTGATTTCGTAGCTCTCGTTTCTCTTGTGTTACCAAGAGGTACTTAAAGCATCCATAGCTACCAATGGTTCACAGACTTGCCCAAATATCATCAACCGGTAACTCTGTTTATCTTGGCAGATTACGTCAAACTTGTTTAACCGTGGCCGTTTTCAACTTTATGCTTCGTGTAATTTCAATTAGTTTAGTCAAATATATACCTAGCATGTTTGAATCTTTGGTTAATGAAATTTATGCCTTTGTAGGATAAACCAGTTTAACAAAAGTGAAAAATCGAACATTATCCGTTCATTCCGGATTTTCGTTCCCAATCCTGTGTTGTTTTTAAAAACTATCTCTTGCCTTTTTGTGACGTCACCGTTTTACACTCCAGTCGATAAAATAATTTCAATTAAAAAAACCGTGACAAAATTTTTTCAACCCTTCCTTCCATCTCAACAACCAAATCCTTCCCTTTTTAAAATTTTCTGCGGCTGTTTAATTGTGTCGGAGTATTCTTAGTGTGAGACTTGAAATTGTAATAAATCATCTCAGAATGGCACCCGGAGTACAAGCACTTTCTGCGATAAAAGAGGCTAATAAACGAGGAAACTGTGAACCAGTAACAACACGCTCAACAATCAGCAATGCGCTGGACAGGGATGATAAATGGAACCAAAAATGAATAATTAATTGTTTTAAATTTATAATTATAAATATCTGTCAGTGAGTTTATTCCAAGGATTGACAATTGAAAATTTCTTTGCTGTTCATATTTAACTTTAATTATCATGATTGCATCATATTATATTAATCCACTTTCTTGCGTTGCCGCAAAAAGTAGGGGTTAGACCATTTCATGTTGACCATGAGTAGCCAGTTTTATTTTGTTACCATTTTTAGCTTACCAAGTTTCTCTTATTCCAGCAAATTTAACCAACGCCTGACCGGTGTGATAAAAATATTTCTCATCTCTAGTGAGAACACAACTCGCGTAAAATTTCCCACCAAATCTATTCGGAACATAATAGAATATAATCCTCGGTGTTTACATAATGTCATTAGAGAAACATTTTCTACAACTTAAACGCGTTACTTATAAAATTTCTCACATCTTGTTTAATAAATTTTAAAATGTTTAAAAAACTCGACAAGCCTCGTTTTCAAACATTTGCAAAATTTATTTGACTTTATGAGAGAAATTTTATAATCAACTTAGTTCTCGTTGTAGAAACTATATTTACTTAATCATGTTAATAATACAGTTATCTCAAAATTGCATGATGTAAAGGTAATTTTGTTGCACTACTCTGATTATTGCTCCACAGGGTGATGGGATATGTATAAGTCGGCATATGCGGATTCCGTGGCTTTCGATTTCTTTGTGTTATCAAGAGGGACTTGAGCTGTCAACGTATATTTGTTCTGCCTGACAGAAGTTCCTTTGGACGAAATATTATTAACATTGATATTATATTTCTTCCTTTGACAACATCTATTATATGACGTTTATTCCGTCAAGAACAAATAATGTTGTAAAACTTGTGTCCAATCCTTTTTGTACACTATTTATTTAGTTGCAAATAAAATATGTTTAATAAAATAATAATAAGAACAAATACTGTAATATTTGTTCCTTTGGAAAAGATATTTATAATATTTTATCCTTTTGGAACAAAAGTTATGAGAACTTCTGTTCCGTGACAGAGCATTCATTGCTACCAATGGTGCAAAGACTTGCCCAAATATCATCAGCCGGTATCTCTATTTATCTTGTCAGATTCTGTCAAACCTGTCTAACTTAATGCTTTGTGTAATTTCAATTAGTTTGGCCAAATGTGTATACTAGTACCTAGCAGTTATCATAATCAGCGTTTTTGTATTACCAAATTTTTCTCAAATATGATTTATGAGCAGAACATAGTAATTTAATGTGAACAAGAGAAACCTCGAGGTCACTTATTTTTCTATGAACTATGATCATCTCAGAATGAACTAGAGATACTGTGGCCTGGGAGGGCCACAAAATGATACCCCCAACTCCCAATTTGAGTAGAAGATCCCCAATATAATTTGTTACAAAAATAGTTATAACTGCACAATTCCCGGTCAACAGGAAGTAGATGGTCAGCAATCCTTTAACTTGCAGTATAGGACATCATTCTAAACTTGCATACAAAATTTCAGTTGCAGTGATGAGTAGTTACTGAGAAAGTGTTACGAAAATTTTCTAAGATTGACAAAAGATCACGAAATTATCTAAGTCGGTAAATAGGAAGTAGATGTCCAGCAATCCTGAAAACGCTACTTGCGGAAAAGGACATCTTTCTAAACTTGCACACAAAATTTCATGTTGCAGTAATGAGCAGTTACTGAGAAAACTGTGACACAAATTTTCTACGATTGACAAAAGATCTCGAAAATTAACCTAGTCGGTAAACAGGAAGTCGATGTCCGGCAATCCTGAAAACGCTACTTGAGGTAGTGGACATCATTCTAAACTTGCAAACACTATTTCAAGTTGCAGTGATGGGTAGTTACTGAGAAAACTGTTACGAAAATTTTCTGTGATTGGCAAAAGATCTCGAAAATTAACTTAGTCGGTAAACAGGAAGTAGATGTCAAGCAATCCTGAAATAGCTACTGCGGTAGAGGATATAATGCTGAACTTGCATACAGAATTTCAAGTTGCAGTGATGAGTAGTTACTGTGAAAACTGACAGACAGACAGACAGACGGACAGACAGACAGAGTGCTTCATATATGCCCCCTGAACTTCGTTCGTTGGGGTATAATCATAGTATCGGTATTTGAAACTAGAATCAGGTCTAAAAGAGCTTCCATTTTGGTTGGTTCTTTAATTGGTTGTAACGTTATAGGACAAATTTCCCTTGATCTTTTAATGGATTAATCGGGCTCATTTTGAGCGTTGTGAAAAACTATGGTTTAACATAAGGCATTGCAAGTTAAACCATAAAACTGACGTCACATGACATATCACCCTTTCCAATGCACGGAAAAAGGCGGAGCCAAAACCATGGTTTAACCTTCAAATTCTTATGTTAAACCATGGATTACGCTCCGCCCACTTCCAATTGATCTCCGCCTCTTTAAAAAAAACACACACACAGATGTACATAATTTCAGTTAAAATTGTTTCCGGTAGCTTGACAGAATTTTACATTCTCCTTCATCTGTTTTCAGAGCTACATTTATACATTTATCATCCTACTCCGCGGTAAATTTTATTGAAAACTAAGGAGTATCTACCTCATGCAAAGGTCTGTCCTTAGATGATTTTGGCTTTAAATTTAGATCACTTTTGTTATTTGTTCTCTGTCAGTTTTTAAACATCTTTGAGTTTATGGTCTTCCAAACGTTTAGATTTTATCTGCACTGATGAGACATAAGTTGTCCAAATGCGCATATGCAGAAAGTAAATTCACAGTGACTTCGGTATTTAGTTATATCAGCCTGCAGAGCCTTTCCGCAAAAGCCATATCCGATTGACCCGGATATATCAGAGGTTGACCTGGATATATCAAGCGATTCTCCAAAAGTTTCAAAGGCAATACATTTTATTGAAGTTTTCACAACGAAAATTGTTTTAGGTAGATTTTGACACTGCAAACAAAATAGAATCATCGAGTTGGCTGTCAGAGGCGACATCAGCTATTGCTTGCAATTGCCGCTCCAGACGTAGTCTGTGCGACATATTCTATTTTATCTGTCTCTGTTATTATTCCTTCTTCCACTGATTTTTGTCAGACTATTCTTCAAATATTTCTGGACAGAATTCATTCATACTTGGCACAAATTTGGACCACCATGAGAAAATATGAATGCATCGTCAAAAGTTTTCAAAATGACTGCCATTTCCAAGATGGCTGCCATTTTAAGTTAAAAAATAAAGGATTCAGTATCTCAGGAACTGCTTTGCAGAAATTGATCCTATTTTGCATAGATGTTTAATAAAATTAGAGAAGGGAATTTATCCAAAAAGGGTTTCAAAATGGCCGCTATTTCCAAGATGACCGCCAAAATATGTAATTTTTCCATATCTCAGGAACTACATGTAAAGAAATTGATCACATTTTGTAGGGGCCTGGGTGGTCAAGTGGTTAAGGTAGTTCTACTACCTATACAACCACTGTAGTCTATCACCACTGCGGTGTCAGTTCGCGCCCCGCTTTGTACATTACAAAAAAGGTGCACTCGACTTACAATCGTGAGTGATAAGGTATGTCAGTTCCTGCCCAAGGTCAATGGTTCTCTCTGGGCACTCAGGGAATTATACGGAAAAAATCAAACTGGCTGACAATTCCAAGATAGCCGCCAAATACGTCAAAATTTCAACCTTGACTGATTTCAACAAAAATTGATCTCTAGATGGATTTGGAAGCTGGGATCAATATGGAATCATTGAAAGTGTTGTCTGGGCCGACATCAACTATTTCTTGCAATTGAAAATCTAGCATTGTTTTTGCTTTTCTCTCTTTTTTTCTTCGAGTAATTTTCTTCGGTTATTTTCTCAAAGATACCTGGACAGAATTCAGTCGGACCATCATGAGAAGATGTTCATACACCAACAAAATTTTCCAAAATGACTGCCATTTTACGATAAAATCTTGTGGATTTAATATATCACGAATTGCTCTACAGGATTTGTTCATATTTGGTGTAAATGTTGAATAAGAAGAGGGGAAGAGTTGATGCTAAAAATGTTTCGAATAGCCACATACAAGATGGCCACCATTTAAGGTTACAATATTGAAGATTTCATTTGTAAGGAAATGATAACATGAGAGGTATTTATGGTTCCACTAAAGTGAAAAATATAGGACACTCAATAAACATAATATATTTGCTCGTATTTCTGAAGATAACAGAACGCAAATACTTAATTATAATGGAAAGTGCTCTTTTAAATACGATTTACATATACACAAAGTACGAGTTATCAATACCAGTGAAATTGTAATGATATAACCGAATCTTTTCTTGTAGTAAACACTCAATTTTCAAAAAAAAAAAAAAATCAGTCGGCCTGGAAAACGCCTAATTTTGTTCAAATTTGTCATGAATAGAAAAAAGAAGGGAAACGGGGAATGTCTCAAAGAGACAACGACCCAAAGGGGAGTAATAACTGAAAGCCACCATAAGATCTTTAATGAACGGTGAGAAACCCCACACCGAACGGCAGGTCGGAGTCGGCTCCTGAATAAAGAGTTATCAAGTTCAGCGAAATAAACATCATCCTAGACTCCTAAAGACATAAAATAAACTAACTAGAAAAAAGACAAGACACACAAAGGCTTAATAAATTTCCTGACTTAGGACAGGCGCAAACCTGTATATTTTAAAGCCTTACGCAGGCAAGCTAACACTGATTTGTCTAGTACCATATGGTTTAAGGTCGTATTTACCGTATTTCTGACATAAACGTGTTGATTTGTTTCCCCTACATAAACAAAATGAACTGAATCTTGAATATGAATATAATTTAGAAGAAATCGGCATTAGCTTGCCCTGCGTTAGACTTTAAACACGGAATCTCTGTAAGGACAAAACAGCATGTCACAGATCTAGCTGATATGCATTCCATTAACCTATGAATCACAAAAATAATAGTTATATATTATTATTGACCTCCGTTGCCATGGTAAGGATGACGTCCGTTTTTAGTTATTTAAAAAAAAACCCTAAAAGGGCACTTTTCAAACCCCTAATATTTCAAGGCAGATCAGTGCTTATCAGATATAGTTTTGTATGGGGTTAATTTAGAGCATTATTGGCAATCTACGAAACAGTTTCAAAAATTTGCATAAATTTGAAGTCTGAACGAGGCTAACAAAGATTTCAAGAAATTTGCCTTTTTGACCTCAAAGTTTCGACACAATTATGCCAATTTTGTCAATTTTCAGCTTCATTTTTTAGAAAAGGCACCATCTGCATATACCCTATAGGACAATTATCCTATAAAGGTAGATAAGTTACTCAAAATATATAAAAATCTCATTGGGGTAAGAAATGGTGCCATAGAAAATTAAAGTTGAAGTTGGTTACCCCGGAAAAAGGGCAAAAATGAAAACTGTATAGTAATGAATTAAGTGTCTGTAGAAGCTTAGATCAAACAACTATTCATTATTTATATATCTGATTACATATCCTTCAAACTTATCATAACCTTGAAACATTTTCAAGGTCAATAGTTTACGAAAGGATATGCACATGAGACCATAACACATGTGTAAACTCCAACTGCAAAATGAGCTGTATGGCCAATTCGGAAATTAATTCCTCGTCAGCAGCACTAGAGGCCAAACAAAGGAAATCCACAATTTCAAAAAATGTTTAAAACGCATAAAACCAAACGAAATCCGAAAAATCAGGACTTAAACCTTATGTTTTAGAATTTATATCGATTTTCATAAAAGTTATAAACAAAGTGTACACATGAGATATAATCTCATGTACAAGTACACAATATCTAAGAAAAATAAAGAACATCTCAAACACGGGGAATTGTTTTACCAACTCCACACTGCGTTTAATGACAAACTCCTGTAACAAATATTTTACGAAAGGATATGGAGTAAATGCACATGAGACCATAACACATGTGTTAATTCTAAGTGCAATAGTTTTAGTGCTCTTACCCGCGGCCAAGGTCAAATGAAAACTGAACTTTTGAAAAGGATCGATTGAAACAATCGTTTTTTTTCTAAGTGACCTTGAAGACAAGGTAAATGACCTTGAAATCATTCCAAGGTTATTACATGGTAGACTGAGCCTTAAAAAGTATAGATATCCAGGGTCTGGTAAGTGGAAAAAAACATAGTTATACAGTTTTGATAGAAATGACCAATTTTTCCTTGTTACCATGGTAACTCAACTTTAACATTGATCCTCTAGGATAATAATTCTTACCCCACAGAGATTTTACATTTCTTTGAATAACCAGCCAAGCCGCGTATGACAATGTTACTATTAAGTAAATGCAGTTGGTGCCTTTCCTGAAAACTTACTATGAAAAGTGACAAGAAAACCATCATTTTGTCGCAAATTTTCATTGAAAAAAAGGTCAATTTCTTGATAGATTCGATAGGCTCGTTAAAACTTTTTGAGATGGTCAATAATGCTCTAAATTAACATCATAAAAAGTTATATATGAAATGCATTTAATTTCCTTGAAGAAAAATGGATTTGAAAAGTGAAATGGCCATTAATTGTTTTACCAAGGCAACGAATGTCAATAATTACAAACTAACATTATTACTGTGACTCCTGTGTTTACTTGCAACATATTAATGAAAATCATCGAAATCTGTGGCATACCACTTCTGGTTCTGGTTCTAACAGAGAATCCCTGTTAAAGTATTCATAAAGTATTTATGTAATTGTGTGTCTTAATTTTTGACTTTAGTGGAACCTTATGCAAAAAAAATGAAAATGAAAAATAAAAATAAATAAATAAATAAATAAATAAATGAATAAAATAAATAAAATAAAATGAAAAAAAAAATCAGAATTGTCACCATTTCCAAAATGGCTGACCATCAATGAAAAACCAAGTTTGCTCCATTGCAATGAAATTTGATTTCTATTTAGATTTTTAGCTACGAACAAGATCGAGTCATTGCTGATAATTGCAAATCTAGTTTATAATAATTGCTGTTTTGTTCATTTGTTTAATTATGACTTAGTATGTAAGTGTCGGAAATGTTTCATGTATTTTACTTCAGTCCTGCCAAGGTATTCGAATTCTTGCATTTATCGGCTTTTTTTTATTGAATCAGACTAATGTTATTTATGTATAATTTGTGGCCCTTATTGAATTCCGTAATTGTGAATAATATCTATGAACTGCAGATAAACAACAATATTTTATCATGTGAAAGATATCATGGATGTATCGAAAGCGCTTTTGGTGAGTGACTTCAATTTAAATTGGACGACTCTTTCAAATGTTTAGCTGAGAAAAATATATAAAATGTTATACGTTGTTCCATTGCTAAGCATTACCATGTATTTATAGAGACTTTGTCTCATTTGCATTTACTCCATATCCCTTCATTGCTTATGTTGGACTGGAGTCTGCAGTGTAAAAAGATTCCCCATGCGAGAGATGTATATACGCTCTATTTACATTTCAGTTATGGTGTACTTGTTCTTGAGAGAATTTCTAGATGCGCTATGATACCTTCACATTTTGTTTTATTTTGTTTTTTGTTTATTTGTAAATTAAAATTGTAATTCTGACCACCTGTTTATTGTGCCCACGTCTCATGATTTTATTATGCCAAGTTTTCTTACTATTGACTCGATGAGTGCCCTGTGATTGTTAAAATGTTGTGATCGTCATCTATTAGTCTTTTTGTCGGGCAATGGATGACAGCGATAGTAAAAAAAACTTTGCCAGTTCAGTTATTTTATATTTTACGAAACGATATGGAGTAAATGAACATATGACCATAATACATATGTTAAGTCCAACTGCAATAATTATAATAAGATGTATGGCATGTTTGTTGACGATCCCGCATCCATGGATCAAAGGCTAAAAAGCATGGATGTAGCGGTACTCGACAATTAACAATGAATTCCGCTAAAACCGGTGCTAGGAGCCGTGTTGAACTTGCTATGAGGTATGAGTGAAGCTCATCACTGAAGGCCTCATCGCGATCGACTTCAAGATGAAGAACAACAATAAAAGCGCGTTGTTCCATTGCTTAGTATTACCATGTGTTTGTACAGACTTTGTCACATTTTCATTTACTCAATATCCCTTCATTGTTAATTCAAATTCGACTTTATAAATGTCGAATGCAAACCTTAGTAGTATGCATACATACAGACAGAAAATAATGAAAAAGACATTGAAACTCATTATGTCATTATGTGACACCTGTTTCTAAACTTTTGTCCGTTGTGGTTTTGACATGGAACTTGTACAAGAGGATATTATGTTGTTGATTCTATGGGGACAGTAAGACGTACTGCCCTCATTTATTATTTCTATCTGTTTTTTTTATTTCTGCCCAAACTGTTTTTTTTCTAACAGAATCATACCTTTACAATTCAACTATTATTGTCGC
>MJUU01006488.1:19670-45554 GCA_002080025.1 Modiolus philippinarum
AAAAAAAAAAAACAGAGAATATTTAGTAGTTAAATGGTTCCAGAAACCAGTGTCACAGCACTGATATAAATCTGTTTCCATATACTTTTACAAATTTACAGTAACTTGAAAATATAATGCCCAAGGAATTAGAAACGAAAAAAATGTTTCATTAATCAATAAACGTATGAATAATTAAAGTATTATTATTCAATAAAGGAGCGAATAATTTAGTATGTACGTAAACCAAAAATGATAGATAAAAAGAAAATAAAGTTAATAAAGTTTGGTGAACCGTTTACTATTAACAATGAATTTCTGAGTAAAACGTGTTTGTTTTCCTCAAATGATAATTCCTGAGAGCCATAAAGTAAAATGCCGCTATCAATTGCCAGCGGAATAAGTAAGGTATAAATAAATCTCTCCCTTATTATTTGATATAATGAACAGGACAGTAAAAAATGTGAAACTGTTTCAACTTGACCACAAGAACAGTGGGGGGAATCAACGAGATTTCTACGATGAAGATGAACATTAAGATTACTACTTTGCATGCGTAATCTAGCATGTAGTATTTGACCTAACCTAGAACTACACTTATAAAACGATGGCTTGATAACACGTTTACACTGAAAATATTTTTTTAATTCAGTAACTGATCCGGAGTTTTTAATCCTATCCGGCAAGAGATTCCAAGTCCTTCCTGTCGACGGGATAAAATATTCTGAATATAAAGAAGTTCTCGTCATCAATAGGGACACAGCATTTTGATTTCGAGTGTTGTAGCTGTGGACATTACCTTGTGTAGGTGGCAGTAAGTCTGACATATAAGACGGAACTAAATTGTTTTTCATTTTATATTATTGGATGACACGATGACTTTCGCGTCGATCCTTTAAGGATTCCCACCCAGTTTCTATGCAAAGATTTGCTTTAGAAGTCAGTCGGCTCCCCGGTCACAATCCTAGCCGCTTCCATCTGAACGCTTCAAGTTTTTCTACTAACAGTGATGTCTGATTATCCCAGACAATATCCGCATATTCAACAATAGGCCTTATAAAGGTAAAATATATCTGCTCAAGAGTTTTCCTATCTCAAATATATTTAAACTTTCGCAAGATGCTAATTCTCTTGAAAGCTTTCTCAACAATGACATCTATATGTTTATTCCAACTGCCATAGTCACTCAAAAATACACCCAAATGTTTATGTTCTGTAACAGTGCTGATGACAGTATTACTCATCATAAGTGGTGGGTGGACTGGCTTATTACGTTTTCGTGACAAAATCATTGATTCTGTTTTCTGAGGGTTAAAGCTTACAAGCCATGTTTTTGACCACTCATTTATTTTTTGTAAGTCGTTATTTAACATGACTGATGCAACATGAGGATTTTCAATAACAAGATATAGGCTTGTGTCATCAGCAAATAGCTTAATAGATGAATTTATATCCTGGTTATATCATTTATGTAGATAATAAATAGAAGCGGTTCTAAGATTGGGCCCTGGGAACCCCTGCTTTCACTTCACGCCAATCCGATTCTTTATTGTTTACAACCACCCGTTGATATCTAAATAATTCTTTAACCACACAATTAAGTCAACTTTAATACCGATCGATTGAAGTTTAACCAAACAAGCCCTTGTGCCATACTCGGTCAAAGGCCTTACTAATATCGCAAAATATTACTCGGACTTCTTTTCCGTCATCGAGTGCCTTTCCGAATTCATTAGTCATACTAATGATTTGGTTGACTGCAGAATCACCTGCAGTAAAACCCGATTGATTAGGGGTGATAATATTATTATCTATTGGTAGGTTTACACTGCCGATCAAAGCAACTCGACCGAACTCGATCTATGAATATTCATGAATATTCATTGATCGGGACACTGATCTTGAATGCTCGGGTTCGGTCTACTAACCAAATCGGGGTGATCTTACTCTGCTGAACTCGAGCTGTTCCCGATTTATTTTGACATGTCAAAAAATATCGTATTAAGGTCGTGTGAATTATATGTCGAGAACAGGATGGGAATCCATCGGGGACTGATCGAGGTAGTCGTGAAGAGATCGAAAATGGATCGGTCTTGATCGAATTTCAAAATTTTATCCGATCATGCCGACTTCTACCCGACTTTTACTTATTCGCTTCTCGATTTATGCAGAGTCGCTTCCAGATCAACTCGATTAGTACTCGATCATTACTCGACTAGCACGATTCTTTTTTTTTTCTATACAAGATCTTCCCGACCATAATCCGATTTTTTCCCGACCTGTATTCGACTTTAACTCAACCACTCAAGACCTTTACTCGATTTAACACGACATCATGTCAGTTTTTCACAATATCAAAACATGAGGCTTTCAAGAGCTCCAGTCTCTCACTAGTAGGGCCTTACTTCAGTTTTTAAAGGAGCCATCCAATGAACTCCAATGACTATTGTGATCAAGTTGGGCTGGTGATCATGTTTGATATGATGAGAATCTGCCGGATACTATCTCAAGTGGGGACCAGCCAAGGACTTGTTTTCAATTTTGGCCAATTGGCGAATTAGTTTCAGAGTAGAAAGTGTTTACATGGATATCTGAGTTGGGTCGAATATTAAATTATGTTCCCCGTTGTGGGCCATCTTGGATTTCATGGATACTATTTTGAAATTTGAACATCCAAGGACTTTTCACCAATTTTGTCTGCAATTGGTCTAGTGAAAATCCTTCTGTTTGTCCCCCTTTGGCAGTCATCTTGTAATAGCTGACGATATGACAGACACTATTTTAAAAAGGGACCATCATTTGGCAATCGTAACAAGTTTGGTCTAATTGGCTTTGGAGTTTTAGAGGTAACGTTAATTGAGTTTTCCCATAATATCCAATTTAAACTACTGGTATATTCCCAGTTGGTGGTTGTATTGACATGAACAAATCGAGGTCTTATCATGACTCGGCGGTTTCTGGGTAGAATATATTGTTTTTTTTGTAATTCTTTATTTTTGAAACTGAAAACATCATGAACATATAAATAGAACACTAAAATATTGACAGTTCATATATCCAAATAAATGTATACATTAAAGACAGACAGAAAACAAATATTCTGTATGAATATTACAGCTATGTAATTTATTTATATAAATTAGCTTTCTTTAACTTTGTTTTTGAGTTCATCCACTGAAAAAACCTTCCAAGGGCAACCATTTTTTATTAATAAAATTTCTTTGAGTAGAGGTTAGGAACAGGATAGATTTCTTTTCAATATACATATAATATTTCAAAAATTCTATTCCACTTTGTGCATGGTAAATTATTTTTTTATCTACATATGTATAGATAATATTTTAAAATCAAAAGAATATTCTGTATTGTACAGTCTTGCTCCCTGTCAGCCCCAATACCAAGAAGTACATTTGTGGCATTTGTGTTCAATGCCACATTGTGTTCTTGAAGAAAACTAACAATTGATAGCCAAAAATGTTCTGTGTATCTGCATTCCCAGAAAACATGTTTCAAGGTTTCTGGTGTCTCAAAGCAGAAGGTACACAACTCTGTTTCCTTCAACTCATATTTGTACAACTTAATATTTGTTATAAGTATCCTGTGAAGCAATTTAAATTGGAAATTTTGTAACTGTGTATTTCTTGTAATTACAAAAGGTAACATATAAATTTCCTCCCAATTTTCTATCTCATTTATTTCTAAGTCATTTATCCACTTTTCCTGAGCTTTAATAGAAATTTCTTAAATATGCTCGGTGTAAAGCTTATAAAAGTACTTATTATTTTTAGAACTGTCTTTTAATTTTTTCACTAATATATTTTCCACCACATTTAATTTGTCATTCCCAACCACAAGTTTCTTCCAGTCTGCTGGGATTGCACTGAGGATGCTATAAAATTCAATAAAGTTTGTTGAAAAATCTTGATCAAATTTATTGATAAATTCTGTATATGTGTAAAAAGTCTTATTTTCTGAAAAAAAGTCATTTATAAAAATATGTCTCTATTTATGTATTTTATATTAATAGTCATCTCTTCTTTAATCTTTATATCCTGATTCAGCCACAATGGTTGTGATAAAATATCTTTTGGATCCTCATATGCAACCCCAGTATCAGATTCTAGTAGTTTTGAGCAATTAATAAAAATATCCCTCCAAAACAAATTAAATTTTCTTGATATCTTCTCAGTTCCTTCTTTTTTCAACATTAAAACTTTATCACCCCCGTATTTTTCTAAAGAACTTAATAAACGTGTTTTCCATGGAGAATGGTTTAACGGTTCAAAGAGCTTATGAAGCCATAATAATTTTAATGAATAACAAAATGACTGAATATGTGGCACTTTCAAACCTCCATTTTCTAAGTCATTTATCATTACATTTCTTTTAATCTTATCAGGTTTATTATTCCATATAAACTTAAAAAGTATGAGTTGAATTTCTTGAAATATTGAGGATGGTGGGTTAGGCAAGACTGTCAAACACTGGACTAGTAGTGGCAAAGCTAATGTTTTTATTACTGTAACCTTACCAATATAGGTTAAATCTCTGTAAGACCACATGTTTAATACAGACCTTAGCTTCTTTATTTTTTCAAAAAAATTGCACAATGTCTTATCATTTTCAAACAAATTAAAATTAATTCCCAACAGCTTGAATTTTCCAGATTTATTCCATGACAATTTTATATTTGGCAAAATATGATCGTTTGATCCAGTTTTTGAACCTATCCATATTGCCTCAGTTTTATCAAGGTTCACTCTTAGTCCGGCACATTCAGAGAAGCGTTCAAAAATATATAACGATTGTTCAAGAAATTTTGGATCATCATCTAACGTCAGTGAAGAGTCATCTGCATATTGGCTCAACAGGTATTCAGAGCCATCAATTTTTAAACCCCCTATATTCTGATCATTTTTAAGTGCTGCACTTAGTAACTCCAAGTCTAAAATAAGTAAGTAAGTAGACAAAGGGTCCCCTTGTCTCCCCCCTCTCTCCAAAGAGAAGAAGGGTGACAAGTGGCCATTATTTGTGACTGTACTAGAAATATCACAGTAAAGTGCCTGTATCCATGCTTTCAGTGATGGCCCAAATCCATAAGATTCAAGAGTTTTTTTCAATAAAAGACCATTCAACCATATCAAAAGCTTTCTCAAAATCAATTAACACTAGAAGACCAGGGATTTTTTCCTCCTCAGATTTTTCGATATGATCCATAATAATTCTAATACATTCACCTATATATCTTCCCTTTAAAAACCTTTCTGAGTTTGACTTATGATATTTTGTAATATAGGTTTAAGTCTATTTGCTATACAAGTAGATGCTAACTTTACGTCAACTCCAAGGAGTGTGATAGGTCGCTAGTTTTTCATTAAACATTTATCTTTACCTTCCTTGGGTAGACATACTATCATTCCTTGACGCTGACTCATTGAAAATTTACCTTTTTCCAAACTTTCATTTAAACTATTCAATAAAAAACATTTGATGTCGTTCCAAAAAATTTTTATAAAATTCTGCTGTAAAGCCATCTATCCCAGGGGACTTGGAAATTTTTCATATTTTTTAAAGCATTATGGAATTCCTGTAAGGTAATTTTCCCTTCACAGGAGCACACTTCCTCTTCTGAAGGTTTTGTTATGAATGAATTATCATTATTTAAAAACAGAGTTTCATAAAATTTTCTTTGTTCTGTCAAAATTTCTTGAGAATCGGTTACATTTCGCTCATTATCTACTACTAGTTTTGAAATTATTTTTTCCACATAACGTTTTTCTCTAAATTACAAAAGTATCTAGAGCTTCTTTCACCCTCTGCTTGCCATTTAGCCTTTGCTCTAGTAATAATACCATTCACTCTTTTATCACGAATAATTCTTATCTCCTTTTCAACTTCACTAATTTGTTCTAATAATTCCTCTGAGTTAGTAGAATTTTCTGCTGCTCGGTTGGCAGCATCATTTAATAATGTTAATTTATCAAATAATTTTTGTTCTAACTAATTATTTTCTTTTTTTAACCAAGAACTATATGATATTGTCACTCCCCGCATTTTCATTTTAATTGTCTTCCATAATAGATGGCTGTAAACAGAATATTCCTTCTCTAAATTGTCTGAGTCTATAGTTGCGTCTACCTCATATTCTGAAACCGTATTTTTTATAACTTCTTATATTTTATTAACAAAGTCAAAGTCATGTAACAAGCTATTATTAAATTTCCAAGTACCTGGTCCTCTAGCTTGATCTATGAATTTAATTTTAAGACTGATAGGTGAATGGTCAGACCTATAACTGACGCCAATATCTGATGCCACAACAAATGACTCAATGTCAGATGTGATCATGAAATAATCTAATCTCCCCTGTTTTCTATTAGGTCCCCTCCAGGTATAACGTTTTGTATTTGGATGATTTAATCTCCAAATATCAACCAAATCAAGATTTTCTTTCATCTCAGAAAGTTTTAAATATGCTTTAGGGTTATTTTTTGAGACATAATTTACAGTATCTGTATCATAATCTTGGACAACATTCCAATCACCAACTAATATTACAGATGTATTGCCTAAAAGAGTAACTTGATCCTCCAATTTCTGAAAGAAGTCTGGCTTGTCCTCATTTGGACCATACAGGGCACCTAAAGTTAACCTATAGTCTTGTATAGTTATATCTAATATTATATAATTGCCCTGTACATCTATAATTTCTTGATTTTCTTAAATTCAAAAGAATTTTTAAATAAGATTGCTACTCCTCTGCTTCTGCCGGAATAAGAGCTGAACCTTGCTTCATATCCCCATTCCTGTAACCATTTTTTTTTCATTTTCAACCGAACAGTGCGTATCTACCAATAAAATTATGTCATACATTTCTTTACATTTTGTAAATATATCATAGCGTTTAGTCTGATCTGCCAAACCCCTAGAGTAAACTGAACCAATTGTTATTTCTGACATATATTTAAAAGTACATGTATTCTATATATATGGCAATGCCATATAACACAATTATTCCCGGTTTCCATGGAAATCGGGTACTAGAATGGTTTGCTGCAAGCATGTCTGCAGAAACGAAAACAAAGCTTGCTCATTGGTCAGAAGTTCCCGCGTAATACTGGTGCTAAATGATGTGCGTCGTCCCCGTAATCCCGCTGATTTGCACATCGATATAAACCATTCGAGTAGACATTGGAAAAACTTGAATTTAACTATGAACCGATAGCCTCATATATTTTACATTGTCATTGCCTTCAATGTAATCAGTTTGCGCAATACAACCGTGGACAAGTAAGGGACGACAAATACTCAAACTAGCTACATTGGAGTCAACTGGTATAGGGAAAGGCAATCGTTTCTTTATTCCCGGTTGCCATGGTAGCTTTAGGAATCCGTCAAACTGCATTTTAAAAAGGTCGGAATCTGATCCGATCAGCAGAATTTCTCTGGTATTATTATCTATCCCGAGGGCTTCCGGATATGGGAAATGTGCATAATTATATATCTACGGCCCGAACACTAATGAAACTGTTTTGTCGCAGCTTTAAACCAAAGATTGGTTGAATATTTCATAAAATATCGTGTAACAGGTTGAAATTTAATATTTTGATATAAAGCATCTTTTACAATTTATAAATGTATCCATACACACGGGTATGTATTCGTTGCTAATAGGGATGCCAGTATGATTTGTAAAACTAATTGTTTGTATATATATTTGTCAATGTAGACAATACAGTACAATGAGGTGAGCTTAGCAGGGTGTAGTACATTTTATCCCAGATTAAACAATCATTCCAATTATTTAATTCTTTGTTACATATATATATGCCCAATAAATGTATTGATGGCTATAAACCGGGAAGCTTTTTAAAAAAGCTTAACTTGTAAGTATAAGACTTATATTTACCTGCGATATTTTCAGTGCATGAACTCGAACAAAGTAAAACATTTTTTTAAAGACTTCTACTTTTATAAAAATAGAATGTATATATGATGCATATAATGTTCCAGTCACATTTATGTATAACAAAATGCCTCCCCCCATATTGCATATGCATACATCGATATTTTTCTTATTTAGTTTGTAAAAAAGACTTAAAGAATTTGTATGCAACAAAAGGAAAACGAACACAAAAGATTGGAGGTTCATTATTGGCTATTTTAAAGGTCTCAACAAGAGTTTATTGTGCCAGCTATGTAAATGTGGTCATATATGACTAAAGCTATCTTAATAAAAATATAAAAACTATCGTGATAAAGTACAAAATCAAGTTCAAAATTTACTATTTAACTTTCATAAACCATATATCACTGCGTCATTAAAAGCTTTACTAAAGGTCAAGGTTAAGGTCACTGACCTTTCTTTAAATTGTAGGATATTCATCAAATTTTAATATCAGCATACCAAGTACAGTGATTAAAAAACTAGAGATTGTGTATGTAAGACACAGATGCCCCGCCAATAAGTTTATCGCAAAAGATAACCTAAGTCAATTGGGCATAAAATAAATCCTCTGTCAATAAAATTGTGATGGCATGTTGTGTGTAGTTGCTTAGAAGTGGACCTAAACCCAAAAAATTTAACAAAATCATTCAAGCATAAAATGTAGGTCATGGATACCCAATGTTTGGTGAAGCAGGAAGTTCTCATATTACAGTGAAATATCATAATGCTACAATATTTAGTCATTGAGGAACAGCCTTAAATGCAAAAGTTAACCAAAGTCACTGAAGCGTAAAATGTAGGTCAAAGTCACCCAATTGTGAAAGACTTGGGAAGCACACATCAAGGCGATTAATTTGATGAAACATCATTGTCTTATAATGTTTAGTTGTTGAGAAATTGACCTTAACGCAAAACCCAAACAAAGTCACTGAAGCGGAAAATGTACGTCAAAGCCACCTATTTGTCGATGATTTGTGTAGCACTCATCAAGACAATTAATTTGATGAAACATCACTGTCTTATAATGTGTAGTTGTTGAGAAATGGACCTTAAAGCAAAACTTAACCAAAGTCACTGAAGCGCAAAATATAGGTCAAAGCCACCTATTTGTCGATGATTTGTGTAGCACTCATCAAGACAATTAATTTGATAAAACATCATTGTCTTATAATGTGTAGTTGTTGAGAATTCGACCTCAACGCAAAACTCAACCAAAGTCACTGAAGCGCAAAATGCAGGTCAAAGCCACCCAATTGTCAATGATTCGTGTTGTACTCATCAAGACAATTAACTTGATGAAACACAATTGTCTTATAATGTGTAGCAGTTGAGAAATAGACCTTAACGCAAAACTCAACCAAAGTCACTGAAGCGTAAAATGTAGGTCAAAGCCACCCAACTGTCAATGACCTGGGTAGCACTCGTCAAGGCAATAAATTTGATGAAACACAATTGTCTCATAATGTGTAGTTATCGAGAAATGGACTTACATGTAAAACTTAATTGGAGTCACTCAACTATGAAATGTAGGTCAAAGAGTCAAACTGCCTAGTGAACTGTGTAGTACTATCAAAGATCTACCTACTGGCCTAATATAATTGTTCTATACCTTACAGTTTCCGACAAATGTTCCTCAACGCAAGACTTAACTGGACGTTTGGACAAGGGTAACACTATATGCCCCTTCCACATTCATGGGCGGAGCATAACAAAAACAAGATTCTGCAAAAGTCACTAAAGCAAAGTATAAGAGTCACTCTCCCATGAGTAAGCCACCAATAATCGAGGTGGTTTATTTGCCAGAATATCCTTTCAACATATTATAATAATCCATTAGGAATGGAAGCTAAATACCAAGGTTACTTTGATTTATTCAAGCTTAAGATATATTTTAAGGCTTATGTAACGGAAATCATTATGGTTGACTTAACTTGGAAAAAAAACTGTACAGACGGATATGTAAATAAAGACTAATGCATGTGCTGTGTACAGACAAAAAAAAAACACGGACAGACAATAAGCCCTTCATACAGACGAACCGACATATGCCCATATGCCATTAACTGCTGTTGTGTTAAAATGCACAGACATATGCCCTTCATACAGACGGACAGACATAAGCCCTTCATACAGATTGACAGACATATGCCCTTCACAGCTTTTAAGTTAAAACGGACAGATATATACCCTTCATACAGACGGACAGACATATGACCATATACCCTTCACAACAGATGGACATTTGCTCTTCATATAGACGGACAGACATAAGCCCTTCATACAGACGGACAGACATATGCCCATATGCCCATATGCCCTTTGATTTGATTGTAAAGTTCATAAACAGCGGACACAAAATAATGGCAAAAGCTCAATCTCGCTTTATCAGGATTGTAGACTTGCTATGAGGTATGAGTAAAGCTCATCACTGAAGGCCTCATCGCGACTTCAAGATGAAGAACAACAATAAAAGCGCGTTGTTCCATTGCTTAGTATTACCATGTGTTTGTACAGACTTTGTCACATTTTCATTTACTCCATATCCCTTCATTGTTAATTCAAATTCGAATTTATAAATGTCGAATGCAAACCTAAGTAGTATGTATACATGTAGTGAATATGTCACTGCATATCTTTGCCTGATATTAGCAGACAGAAAATAATGAAAAAGACATTGAAACTCATTATGTCATTATGTGACACCTGTTTCTAAACTTTTGTCCGTTGTGGTTTTGACATGGAACTTGTACAAGAGGATACTATGTTGTTGATTCTATCGGGACAGTAAGATGTACTGCTCTCATTTATTATTTCTAATCTGTTTTTTTTTCTGCCCCAACTGTTTTTTTTCTAAAAGAATCATACCTTTACAATTCAACTATTATTGTCGCTATTTGTATAATTAATACCCAAAATCTACTGATGTTAGTTACTCCCACAAGTTGTTTTAAAAGTCGTTCCCACGACTCATAAATCCGTTCCCATGAGTTATCAACTGATGGCCTCAGTCGAAAAGCCTGGTCGGTCACTTAAGTTTACATGTAGGAGTGAAAGATTAATTCGCATTTTTTTATGGAAGGTCTACTTTTTATTGAAATCTGTGCACAATATAGCCAAAATGACATCATTATTATGAAGAAGAATTGACAGTTAAGAATTTTAACCCCCCTTTTCTTTTTATCGAAAATGCATATTATATTTAATAGACATTATTACGCACTTTTTAAATATATGTTACAATGAATGCACATGCGATTTTCTAGTTTAGTTACAAGAATTAAATACTCAAAATAGTATGCTTTCATATTTCACATAAGTATCAACAATCAGATGTCATTTAGACCTCTAAAAAGTATTTTGATCTTGTTCAGTTTGAAGGCCAAAATTCTATACCGATGTTTTACAAGACCGAAAAAAGTGCGGCCGTATTATGGTATGACACGGTCGTTGGCGTCGTCGACTACGGACAAATAGCTTCCTAGATAACTTGTTTTAGTTGATGGATAACTATAAAAGCATAATGTTCTTTGGCCCAAAGGAAAAGTTTATAATTGAATGTTTGGGTTGTTGCCCACCCGTTTAAGAATAGGACCAAAAGGGACCCAATTGGATATTTGCAAATATTGGCCTACAAGTCACACACAGGAGGCTCAAAGAGGGTCAAACAGGTACACCCTTAATTTACTCTCAGATTTCGATTATAACTCGTGGAAACCTTATTAACTCGTAGGAACGACTTTATTACCCGTGGGAACAACTCTGAGAAGTCGTGGGAACTACTTAATAAGTATGCCGACTTCTACCCGACTTTAACTCATTCGCTTCTCGATTTATGCAGAGTCGCTACCAGATCAACTCGATTAGTACTCGATCATTACTCGACTAGCACGATTCTTTCTTTTTTTTCTATACAAGATTTTTCCGACCATAACCGGATTTTTTTCCCGACCTGTATTCGACTTTAACTCGACTACTCAAGACCTTTACTCAATTTAACACGACATCATGTCATTTTTTCACAATAGCAAAATATGAGGCTTTCAAGAGCTCCAGTATCTCGCTAGTATGGCCTTACTTCAGTTTTTAAAGGAGCCATCCAATGGACTCCAATGACTATTGTGATCAAGTTGGGCTGGTGATCATGTTTGATATGATGAGAATCTGCCGGATACTATCTCAAGTGGGGACCAGCCAAGGACTTGTTTTCAATTTTGGCCAATTCGCGAATTAGTTTCAGAGTAGAAAGTATTTGAATGGATATCTGAGGTGGGTGGAATATTAAATTATGTTCCCCGTTGTGGGCCATCTTGGATTTCATGGATACTATTTTGAAATTTGAACATTCAAGGACTATTTTCACCAATTTTGTCTGCAATTGGTCCACTGAAAATCCTTCTGTTTGTCCCCCTTTGGCAGTCTTCTTGTATTAGCTGACGATATGACAGACACTATTTTAAAAAGGGACCATGATTTGGCAATCGTAACAAGTTTGGTCTAACTGGCTTAGGAGTTTTAGAGGTAACGTTTAAATGAGTTTTCCCATTAGATCCAATTTAAACTACTGGTATATTCCCAGTTGGTGGTTGTATTAACATGACTTTTTTTCAAATTGAACCAATCGAGGTCTTATCATGACTCGGCGGTTTCTTGGTAGAATATATTTGATTGCAAAGTTAATGGACAACGGACACAAAATAATGGCAAAAGCTCAATCTCGCTTTATCAGGATTGTAGAAAAGAATAATATGATGATAGGTGCAACCTACAGGGCGTCAAAAAATTTTCTTGTCTAATTGCTCAGACTAGTAAATTCTATATCGGCTCATTGCTGTCACTACTTGAACGACATGCATTTTTTTCCGAACACAAAACATGTAGAGCCTATGAGTCAGACTTGGACTGTATAGATATCTAGTCAGAGTAGTACTCCTTCGACTTGATGTAAAGATAAGTTGTATTGTATTTGCATAATTTTCTAAAGAGTATTGTAATAACTCAGTCTAGTAAAAATGTGTAAATGGATATGCTGATGCAATCATGTCTATTTATTTAATGCATCATTGAGTGTTTTTTACTCCTTCAATACTACAAATAAATGAGAACTCTTGCAGACTACGTGCACTTGTAACAGTGTCTTCATTCCACCACAACAACAATAATCAATGTTTCATTCATCGTGGAATACATAACTAGACTAGGGTATCTAATCTGCAATAAATATACCATGACCGGATTAAAGTGCACTAGACCTACTGTAGTATCTATTTTCTCAACATAATCCGAGAGATATATACCAGGAATGAATTTACGCTTACTATAAACAAAAGAACTCATGGTAATGATCAGAAATGTTTTGGAAATTGACCATGTTACTTGCATAGGGCAAGATAATCTGCCAACTCTTGCAAGCTGCATGTATTGAGGAACAAAATAATTGTTTGCTGTTTTCTATTTAAATGCACTCTAGAAGTATAGGAATATCTCGCACCTGATGATTGATTGATTATTTAGAGTTTAACGTCCAATGAGCAATATTTCAGCTATATCAGGACGAGAACAAGTTAATCAATGCAAAAAATTGTAAGTAAAAGAAGAAAGAAATAAAGGTGGAAGGGACAACCGGGGTAACGACTTTTGATTGCCACTGGAAAATGGGAGAAATGGGTAGGGGCTGGAAATTTAGCCTTCCATACGACACCCAGTGCGTCTGCTCTCTTTAGAGAAATAAAGAAGGGGTCTTTATACTGCTTGGAGCGTGGCGTTTCTCCAAACAGTTTGGCTACAATGGTTCGCGGTCAGGCTTTCCGTAATTTGACCTGACTACCCCGCATAGACAGGGCATTCCCCTATCCGCCAACTGGGGACGCGCCCGGCATCTCTGTATCCGGAGCCCCTGAAAACCGATCCAGGTGCCGGGCCTCTCTTAGGAAGACTCATACTACAAGCTCAGAGGATGCTGTTGGCCTATTCATAAGCCGGGACCGCGCACGGCGGCGCACCTGATGAAAAATGATCTTGTTTTAAGGTACTGCAATACATGCATTAGCTACATTAACAAGTAGGTGGGAAATCATGTTCAGAGTAAATATATGATATCTTGACACCAATATGAAAGGACAGTGCAAAATTTACAGCCTCCTAAAATAAGTTGATTTCCAGCAAGGTATTAATCATTTCTAAACTTCCAGTTGCAGATATAGAGGTGTGCGCTTCCTAAAACCGAAAAGTATATTTTTTTTCGCGGTGAAAATCAGTGTTTTTATAAAATTTGTCTGCATTTTTTTTTACTTCAAATGCTTTCGCTTGGCGAATGTTTTTCATTATCACTCCTCTTAACTTCAAATTTTTGATTCAATTCACAAATGATGTTCAGAACTTTGCCCCTGATTTCAATGACAAGTGAATCTCATGTTAACAAATGCTATGCTAAGTTAGCATCTTGCCTACGACTCTCTATAACGAAAACAGTTATAATATTGCAGTCAATGGTTTAAGCGGGATATTGCCTTTTCAAGTATGCAAAAAGGACATGAATATGGGGAAGGGTATTTAACGTGATACAGAAATGAAAAACAAATCCCGTGTACCGGGGAAAGGGGAGTTGTTTTATAAGAGTGTTTTAAATATTCTCCTACTAGTGGAACGGGAAGTTGAGAAACAAAATGGCACAATGTCATGAAAAGGACTATTGTAACCCCTTTGCAAAGTTCTTTTTGTACGTAAAATCAAAAGGTGTCATGAGCAGGATAAAAACAACAATTTGACCTGTGTGGTGAAAATTCATTTAATTTTATTTATTTGGATTTTATTTTGTGTCAGTCAAATACATTTACTTTTTACAGACACTATGTTCACTATATATTAAAGTTTTCTATACGGACAATTGAGTTCAACTTTTAGTAACGAATTGCCAAATAACTGAACATGTTATTTTGTATTTTTTCTTCACACGTCTTAATGCTATCCACAAAAATATCGAAACAAGTATGAAAATTTTTTGTAACATACTTTTATTATGAACAATTCCTTGCAGTTGGCATTTTGAGATATACATGTAGTTGACCATTTGTCAAAAAAAGGCTGAAAGTAGTACATTAATTTAAATCTTTATGAATCAAATTTTTATCAACTATTGGATTAAGACTGGACATTGAACGTCGAGTTATGTTGCATCAATGTCATTGACTTTCATTTTTATGACGTCATAGAGTATACTTCGAAATCCAAAGCAATGACGCTTCAACTGCGTTGTGTCTAAAATTCCAAATTTCGATATTTCATTGAATTAATGTGTATGAAATGGCATGTTGTCGTTTCTTCCATCCCAGAATGAAGACGGCAAATATAAATGGTCTTCATTTCCTCTTTAGATTTGTAATAAAAATTGTGCCCATGTCCTCGGCCGCCCTTTATGTAACGACACGTTCAATGAAGTAAACATTGCGGTTTAAGCAAGACAAAATATCAGATTGAATATCTATTTCACAGAATTCGATTAAAATGGATACAGAAATGAGGATAACTTTAGAGGATATATTTCAACTCTCACGTCTCTCGATTTGCATTCGTCTATGCATTTGGTTGTTAGGCAGCTAGACTGACTAGTGCTGCCCCCTGGCTCACTACGCTTTGCTCTAGATCTGTTACGCTTTCAATATATGAGTTCCAGAATAAAATATTATTTCTTCCGAGCGGGATATGATTCAAGCTACATTGCCTAAGAAAGAGCTTTTTTGAATATTTGTAACATTTACTGGAAAATAAAAAATTCTTTTAGATTTGCACAGGGAAAATGTATCCAACGGGCAGCCGTTCGCCTTTTTCACTTTCAAAAAATAGGATTTTTGTACAGAAAGCAGGTTTAAATCTATAAATGGAAACTACTGTAAATCTTGTTACCACCGATATCATGTGATGATATGTCTTCTGTTTTATGTATCAGATTAGTCCCACATGTAATGACACAAAAAACCAACAGTCGCATTCTGATGCATGTTGATCGCATTCTGACGCATGTTGAGGATGGCCTGCTAGTATGTTAAAGCAAACATTCATTCCTCTGTAATGATGACTTTGAAGCATTTGCTATTGTATAACCCAAACTACACACCTTCTGTGTCAGACCCACCTTCTCTGCTACTCTAGATCTATCACAGACTGGCAGTTATCATCTTTTCTTTGAAGCATCAGCCACATGGGCCACAAATTTTGCTGCTCTTCCACCATGCTGAACTGTTCCCTGAATTTTCACATTTCATCCCCGTATATACAAACGTACTAACAGGACAAACTCGAGCACACTAGACCATTTCTCGATCTTCTTACGACCAGGAATGGTTAATCAAACACAAATCGGGCTATAATCTGGCTCAATCTGACAAATAGAAAAAAGAAGGGAAACGGGGAATGTGTCGAAGAGACAACGACCCAAAGGGTAGTAATAATAACTCAAAGCTACCATAAGATCTTCAATGAACGGTGAGAAAACCCCACACCCAACGGCAGGTCGGAGTCGACCCCTGAACAAAGAGCAATCAAGTCCAGCGAAATAAACATCATCCTAGACTCCTAAAGTCTGGTTGGTCAAATGAGGGTGGAGCATAAGTCGTACGTGAATCGTAAAGAGATCGAGAATGGTCGAGTGTTAGTCGTGTTAAATCGGGTAAAGGTCGAGTGGACGTCATGAGCTAGCTCGATCAATGAATTTTATGACGTTGATCGGGATAAAACAGCATGTTCGAGTTGATCGAGTTAGTCTTATCGGCGGTGTAAACCTAGCATTAGACATACTTGTGAATACAGTAGAGTTCGCTTGTAACGAATTCCACAGGACTCTCGATCTTATTTCGTTATAAGCATCGTTCGTTATAAGAGAAACCATGTAGAATTACCAACTTCGGAAAAAATAGTATTCTAAACTTTTGTGTAAATGTCGGTGTGAAAAATATTGTCTGTATAATGTTTTAAGACGAATTTCGGAAGTGTCAAGGGCACTTTATCATTGAAATATTTTGTTTTTGGTACATATCGGAAGATAGGGAGACACCGGGTTTGTAAAGCAATCTTTTTCGTTATATCAGGTAAATTATGAGCAATTAAAACGCTATTTATACTTAAAAATTCCCTTCGTTATAAGCCTGATTTCGCTATAAAAAATTCGTAATAAGCCTTCAAAAATACGTTGTTTTAATAGCGCTGGAACCGGGGATTTTTCTTTACTTCGTTATAAGCCTGATTTTGTTATAAGCCTGTTCGTTATAAACGAACTCTACTGTATATTTAAAAACACATTGTTCCATAGTCTTACCGAGGATACTTATTAATGATATCGGGCGATAATTTTTTACGTCTGAAGCGGAATCTTTTTGTAAGCTGGAATAACGTTTGCAAGGAAACTTTCGGAGCGAGAGAGACAAATTGAAAAGTCTTGCTATTGGAGACTTTAAAATAGCTTTGTTAACACTACCGGTCCATATAACAGTTTATTCTATATTTATAATTAGGAAAATTTTATTTACTACAGATTTCAATGAAAATCGCTTTTACTGAATAAAAAACGGTTTTCATATTCACTGGCGGCGATTGTCACGTGTTACTAATTTTCCTGTTATTAAATATCAACCAATCACGGTGGCCTTCTAGTGTCACAAAAATCACGCCAGACGAACACATAAAATCTACAATTCTCTTCAAATAAATTTGCTGATCGAATCATATATGGAAAATTTAGTGCTTACTGTGATTACGGATATATAAGCCACGGGCTATTCAATTTCAGTGGGAGGGGGGGGGACTGGATTTTCACCCGAGCCAGGTATTTTTTTGCACCCGCTTCACTGAGTCATATTATTTTTTTCTCACATACACTATGCCAGGTTATTTTATTGAGCCAGGATTTTTTTCTAATGGACATGATGAGGGCCAGATTATTTTTTTTAACCCAGGTGCTGTTCAGCTAAGTTTATTTTGGCCAAAATTGGGCGTAGAATATTTTTTAATCCGAGTCCCCCTCCCACTGAAAATCAAGTGGGCCGTGCCTCATTATTCAAATTTTAATTTTTCAATGGAAAGCCATATCAATCAGACATATTCTTATCAGTTGCCATCAGTCACAGCACCAATGATCCATAACTACACCGTATAGTGTTAGGGATATACATGGTATCTTTGTGCAGTGTATTATTATTCAAATTCAAATTCTTTTGTAATGTTTGTGACAAACAATAAACAATAAGTATGAATCAACAAGTTAATCAACCTAAGTCCCCTGACCTTAGTTTCATAGACTGCTTTATGTTTTACTTGTTGGGAAGATTGTTCGTCTGTCAAGTTAAAGAAATTTGGATCATTGTCTTTAATATTTTTATACAATATTTGTCTTATGGTATTAATTCTATTACAAAACAAAAGAAAATGTTTCCATCTTCAATACGGGACTTTCGAAATAGGAACTCTCGTGTAATTGAAGGCGGAAACGATCGTCTCAAAAGTCCGGTATTGCGTTGCATGTTTTGCACAGACGCTGTTCTCTTAGAGTTCTATAATAACGACCCTTTTCAATTTCTAGAGAATAATCGCTTATTCTAAATGAAGTTGTGAGTTTCGAAATTCAAAATTATCAGAAGCTAGATAGTATTCCTTGTCTAGAGAATTTTTTTTATTTTTGTATAAGAAAAGTTAATTGTTATTTTCATTAAGCATATTTAATTTTCTTTTGAATATAGAACTGTAATAGTCTGAGAAACTAATTTTTATTTTTGGTTTTATTTTTCTAACATCTGCTGCATTTGAAACGGTGTCTATTTCATTTATTATGTTCCCTGGAAAAATGTCTTGAGCATATGTATACCAGGAATATATATTTTCGGATTTGAGTAATTTTGTAAGATTAAGGGTTTCTTTAAGGAGAGGGTTTAGGTCTTTGGAATTAAGTCTTGCCAAATAGTCTATGGTCTGTTGGAAGATATATTTTTCTGAAGGGGGTCGACCTAATTCTGCCCTTACGGCTATATTGGACGAACTTCTTGTTCCTAGAATATATTTGCAGAAGTTTAGATGAACCTTTTTCAGTAAAAGATTTATCAATAAAATAGAACTTTTCAACATCTTTATTATTTTTTTCTGAGCTACTTTGGCTCTATATTGTGCTTTATATTGATCCATATAGGAAACTTCTAAATCAAATGTGAGTATTGGTTTAACAAGGGTGTCAAATAGATTATTTGAAACAGACATTGGCAGATTTCCCAATGACATAGTTTGGGATTTCAAAGAAAACATGACTGTTTTGGCTTTTTAGCAAAATCTTCCATAAAGGATTTTAGATTGCCATTACTTTTCAAGATACATCCAAGGAACTTATATTCATTTACATTTTCAATCTCTTTGTTTTTGTAAAACAAAGAATCAGGTTTTGATAAAACTAAATTTTGCTGAATAATCATGGTTTTTGTCTTTTAGTGTTTAAGTCTAACTGCCAATTATCACAGTATTTTGATAAATTATTTAAACTATTGTGGAGTCCTTCTTTAGATTCTGAGAGAATTAGAAGATCATCAGCGAATAGGGTCGTTTCAATAAATCTGTCCCCGTCGACATTCGGTGACAAATGATATTTCAGCCAATCAGCAACTCGAATTTCCCCCGAATCATATGAAACAAGTTATCTGATTGGTTTTAAATTTATAAATGGTATTCACGCGCTTATCGTTTATTACAACTACTGCACGAAGAGATGATCACTACCATGTGATCATTCATGACAGATTAGAATTGATGATTTCTTGTTCTTTATGTTCAAAACTCTTGTTACATTAAATCTCTTGGTTATGTATTACGCGTTCAGTGTTTTTACACGAACTTTACATAGATTATTGAATTCAAAGCTCGAGTTTCAAAGATGCCGTGTGCAAAAACTCAACTGAAAACGTATCATAATTGATGCATTGGCGGATCCAGAGGGGGGTTCCGGGGGTTGGAACCCCTCTTTTTTTCTGGACAATCATGTATTTTTTAATGAATTTCCTGATGTTTTATTAAGAAATACCCTCAAAAATTTTCGCGCCACGCTCCGCCCGGCGAAATATCATTTCATTTTCAATTAGAACCCACCCTTTTCTTATTGCCTGGATCCGCACCTGATTGATGATTTGATTTAAACATATTTATTTGCTAAAGAATAAGCAATGGGATTGGACAAAAGTTTTATCAACATTATAACTGATTGATGCATCATGCTGTTTCATCTCAGTATATAGAAACTTTTACTAGTTAAAAATACATTGCAATTTCATTATACTTATTAGTGCGAAAATTGTACGTTTTTGTCGTTCAGTTTGTCCGTCTATTTCCTCCACCGCCTTCCATACAATACCACTTCTAAAGTCTATATTTTCCAGTTTTGTCTTTAAATGCGATTTTAAATCGAGGACGGAATGAAATGTCAGGTACAATTTCAGCGCTTTGCAATGAAATGCCTTTACAGCGCTTAGCAAATGAAATAGCTGGACTACGCTAACTATCGCACTGGTACGCCCGGACTGTCATAAAATGGGCCATGATAAATTACCTAATATCAGCAAAAATATAAATTTCTAAGGAACTGAAAAACGGGGGCGGGAGCGGTTGAGAATCTAGGATTGCGAGATAGGAACAAGAAAACAAGATTCGGGAATGTAACTTTGTAGGCATCAAATAATTGTTTTCTTGTATTTTAAGTATCTTAGAGTAAATACCCCTCCATCTTTTGCAACTACCACCACCATACACAACGTTGTATCCGGTGACAAGAGTAGCAACTACATTTTGTATCTGCTAATGGGTGAAGGCCTAGCCGTGACTATAGATCTAAGATGGAATAATATCAGGGTCGTATTTTTTATTGATAAAGTAAGTGTAACTGATTACTGTCTCCTCTATGAAATAATTTTCCGCAACATGTTATCCAGTGGTATGTTATGTATTTATTTATTTTTATTTTTTTTGCTTTATATACTTAAATTTGGTGCAAGTGTAGCTTTCGTATCATCTTAAGATTCGAATCTCATGGAAATGGCAAGTGGTAGGAAATGATATTGGTTTCTTATCAAACGCGACTGTTTTGAATAATCTTATTTCGAAAATTGAAATGACATAAATATCTATCTGATCAAAATTAATATCGGTGATCATATTGTATTCTACAGCGGGTAAACATTCATAGTTGAGGTATAGTTCAACACACGTGGTTCAACCGCCATGTATAAGGCCCTCAATCGATTCAATAATTCGATGGCCGCTGTAAAATGAACCAGCAACAAATTAATAATATAAGTTATCATGCACTGAACCAACTAATATGATTATTTAGATAGTGTCGAAAATGGTTAAACGGCAAGCGACCTTCAGGTCGCGCCGTTCAACCATTTTCGACACTATCTAAATAATCATATTAGTTGGTTCAATGCATGATAACATTTTTGTGCGGTTATGCAAACCTGTTTGTGTTTAACTAAGAAAACGATAATTACAAAATGACCTACATTAAACTACACGATTATACACATAAACGCTATGTCGACTGACCGCGTACTCTGGACAATACACAGCCGAATGATGTATTGATTTTTCATGTTGTATAAAGTGTACATGGCGTTTTCGTAATACATGGAGCGAAAACCTTTGAAAAATGAATGCAAATAAAATATTTCATATAATTTACATGTTATTCCAAGTAAAGATGTATTTCACATTTTAATTTTTTACTGTAAAATTAATTTTTTACATTGTTGGGTGTGGGGTTTCCTCACCGTTCATTGAAGATCTTATGGTGGCTTTGAGTTGTTATTGCTCCCCTTAGGGTCGTTGTCTCTTTGACACATTCCCCGTTTCCCTTCTTTTTCTTATGTTTAACTTTAATGTCGATAATGTTTATTTATCCATGCTTACTGCATGTTTGTGAATTTTGTTCTTATGTACAATTCTTATATGTACGCTTTTGAATGACTTTGGTCTACATGTAGGTGAAACACTACATTATCATGATTATTGATTGTCATGTGTAGGGCGGACATGGTTATTTAGCAGGTGGTTAATCAGCCAATAGAATCCAAGTTTACATCCGCATAACCGCACAATGTTGTTTAGACTCTGCATTTTGCTGAACTAGTTGATCTCTAGCACAATTAACTTCATTTTAATGAATGAACTGACCGGATTCAGTTCTTAAATGTAGCTAAAATGAACATTGGTTTTCGGTAAATCCTGAATTCAAAATTTAAAATGATTACAGTACAATTTTGTGTTATGTGTTATAGTATAAAGACAACAAGAAAATGTTATCATTGCACAATTAAATGCATCTTGACATATCCAATTTCTCAACACGATCAAAGTGTTCGCCGTGTAATCCAAATATACGATTACACGGATTTCATTACTGCTACAACGTCACGCATTGATAGTAAATTATGGTCACTGGATTGTAATGTGAAATATATTCAGATCATGGCTTGCATTTCACCTGGATGCTGATTGGATTAACACTGTCAGGAGGAACGCCCAGGGACACATTTATTGAATCGGTTCTAATAAACTTCCTATTTTTGAATTTATCAGTTCTAGGGGTGATGACTCTCTTGATTGAAAGCTAAGGGTCAAGTCATTTTTCTGAATATATTAAAAAGTGTAGGGCTAAGTGATTCCCCTTGACGAACACCTTTATTAATTTTGAAAGAAATATTCAGAATTCACATCATCAGTTTTTATAGATGAACGAGTGTCAGTGAATTGGTTTTTTTTAATAATATTATACATAGTTTTGCCAATTCCAGTTTTGGTTAATTTACATAGGAGTCCTTTCCTCCATACAGAGTCGAATACTTTTCTAAAATCGACGAAACATGCATAAATTCTTTTTTCGGTCCTTGTGTACTCTCTTATTTATGAGTGTTTTAAGAATAAATAAACTACCAATTGTTCTATGGTTTTTTTCTCAATCCAAATTGTGAATGAGAAAGTTGGTCTTTCATTAGATTACTCAACCTACTATTCAAAATTGTACTGAATACTTTAGACAAACAACAGTTCAGCGAAATTCCTCGATAGTTAAAAGGGTCATCTTTGCTTCCAGATTTATGCATTGGGACTAAGAATGACATATTCCATATAAAAGGATAATGTCCAGTTTTCATAATAAGATAGAAAACTTTACTATATAAGTTATCATGCATTGAACCAACTAATATTATTATTTAGATAGTGTCGAAAATCGTTGAACGGCAAGCGGCCTTCTGGCCGCGCCGTTCAACCATTTTCGACATTATCTAAATAATCATATTAGTTGGTTCAATGCATGATAACATTTTTGTGCGGTTATGCAAACCTGTTTGTGTTTAACTAAGAAAACGATAATTACATAATGACCTACATTTAACTAAACGATTATACACATAAACGCTATGTCGACTGACCGCGTGAGTCTGGACAATACACAGCCGAATGATGTATTGATTTTTCATGTTGTATGAAGTTTAAATGGCGTTTTCGAAATAGATGGAGCGAAAACCTTTGAAAATGAATGCAAATAAAATATTTCATATAATTTACATGTTATCTCAAGTATAGATGTATTTCACATTTTAATTTTTTAATGTAAATATCAGGCTGAAATTAGTTTTACATTACGTGGAAGTAAACTATGTTAAACTTTAATTTCGATATGCTTATTTATCCATGCTAACTGCATGTTTGTGAATTATTTCCTTATGAACAATTCTTATATGTACGCTTTTGAATGACTTTGGCCTAGGTGAAACACTACATTATCATGATTATTGATTGTCTTGTATAGGGCGGACATGGTTATTTAGCAGGTGGTTAATCAGCCAATAGAATCCAAGTTTACATCCGCATAACCGCACAATAAGATTTTAAAGTAAATGAATGAATGAATGAATGAATACTTTATTTGCAAAAAGCACAAACATAAACAAAATACAATATGTGACAATAAATAAAAATAAATAAATAACAGGCAGATTTTAATACTTCATTTATTATTGCATCAGGTCCCCCTGGTTTACCCTTCTTTTTAGCTTTTTAGTACCTTTTTAATTTCCGATATTGTAATAATTAATTAATTTGATTTTCCGATATTGTAATAGGTATTATTATTTTTTTTATTTTCTCTTTTACTTGCTGTTTATAATTAAAAACATAACTGATAAAATGCTTTTTTTTTGTTTCCTATATGCATTCAGTGAATATATCTTTTTCTTTGAAATATAGAATAAAACAATAACTGTCTTTTGTTTCGGTAGATGTGTGAGTTATGACTTTTGAAAAGAAGTGATATTCACTCCGCCCTTCGGGCTCATTGAATATCACTTCTTTTCAAAAGTCAATAACTCATCACATTTACCTCAACAAAAGACAGTAATTGTATATTATTATATAGAGGACGGTGAAAGATTGAAATTTCTCAGTGAAAGAAAAGTGATAATTAACTGTGAAATTATTTTCCATAATTTCACTCTAGGAAGTGACGTCACAATAGACGTCGTCAACGTTGTTGTTAAGTAAACGTTTCGGTGGATTAACATTGAAAACGTAGTACGTGATAAGAATCTCAAATTAAATCAATAATTATGAGAGAACTGATCTATATAATATAAAACAATAACTAATCCTAGATTCTGATTATCTGAAATATTCAACTCATGATCGAAAAACACTGTAATTCACTCATGCGCTGCGCGCATTCGTGAATTACTGCGTTGTTCGATCATTCGTTGAATATTTTGCGATAATCAGAATCTCGGATTAGTTATAGTATAAATAATAAATATGGACCGACAGTCCAGTCCATATCATATATTGTGACGTCACAATTATTTTTTCTACTTTGTAATGAGCTATTTTAGATTACAGTGTTAAGGTGTTTAATTTTAATTAACAAAAATAAATTGTACAGTATTTTAAACATTATTTGTTGAATTTTGAACGAATTATTCAATCCATTTTAAGATAATATTTTAACCTTAATATTATTTTTAGTGAAATAATAGAAGAAAAAAAAAGAATGAAACTGGTATACATTTCTGGAATTAAAGTATAATATATCAAATAGTTCATGTCAATTAGGACCAAATGGCAGTTTATGGACCTTGTGGTCATCCCAAAAATACTATATGGACCTCAGCTTCGCTTCGGTCCATATACTATTTTTGGGGTGACCACTCGGTCCATAAACTGCCATATGTCCCTCACTACGATGAACTATTTGATAATTAAAAAGAATGTTAAGAATCTTTCACGCTAAACAAGAAAAGATATATCTAAGTCGCGAGATGAACGGCGATTTTGCGGTAATGAATAGTAGTCGTTGTTGACATACGCCTAATAATGGTACTCTTCTTGACATACGCCTAATAATGGTAGCCTTCTTGGTTATAGCTTGATGCCAATGTACAGAGCGCCTTCTACACAATGTCACGTGACCCTCCATGGCAAGACATCCGGTGAATAACATACATTTTTGCAATCAAAATCAGAAATATGTGTCAGAACTATAAAAGGAATTTATATGAAAAAGAAAGGAAATGGGGTAAATGTCAAGGAGACAACATCCCATTTCCAGGTTAAAATGACCAAAAACAAAACATCTAGGGGTCACTCACTGTACGGTCTTCAACACAGTTAGGAACTTCACACCATATAGCAAGCCCGAAATGCATCCCCCCCCCCAAGTAAAAAATGAATAAATCAATGGAAAAACCACACCCAATAATCCGAATATCAAGAAACTAAAATTTTATAAGAAGACAAGGATAAGCCAATGACCAGCATATTCCTGACTTGGGACAGGCACAAAAATTGCGATGGGGTTAAACGCGCTTTCTTAGATCCAAACCCTCCCCAAGGACTTGCTTAAGCTTTGATATCTTGTTTCCCGATTCTTTCATTTTGTAATTTATAAT